>WURS02026814.1:0-27224 GCA_011762765.2 Rhinocypha anisoptera | reverse complement strand
ATATCAATCTGTCTTCCATGAACACTTATTCCACCACTTCCTCCCCACATTTCTAGTGCTTCATCCATAGATCTCTGCATGAATGCATTAAACAGCACCGGAGGCAGAGAACAGCCTTGCCTCAACCCCCCGTCTTATCCGGAATAAATACTATTTGTTACAAAACAAATTATTTGTTTTTTTGTCATTCCTTCATATTTAATCACTTATGTCAGGAACATAACGGTAAAATACAACAAATTCATCAATTTGCGAATATGTTTCATAAATATTAATAGATATTTATATAAAAATAATTTTTTTCTTAACATAAAACTATGATAAAATCGTATCATTGACTTAAGGTTCACGATTGATTCCAGGTCATAGGGTAGGGGATAAACAAACATGGCCGTTGATGTCAGCTCTCTGTACACCTCCATTTCCCACACAGATGGGCTTTCTGCCCTGAGTAATTTCAAAACAAATAACTGGTGTGCTATGGGTAGTAAATTTAGTCCATTCTACTTGAATCTATATCTCGGCTTCCTCCAAAATAATTTCTTTGCTGATGCTTCATAATATAAATATGATTTTTCCTCCCTTGGCCTCATAATATAGATTTCCCTCATTCTAATATTTATTCTCGTAATGATCCCTCCTCTATCTCTTACACTTCTTGTATTTCCGCTACTACGTACCTTGAATGTCAACATTTCCCTTTGGCTCCCACTCAGTTCATCACCACAGTTCACCATTCTTTACTCCGTTAATTATTCGCCCAACGCCAATCCTTCCCTCTCGCCTGACCTCCTTTCTTCTTCCCCGTTACTGTTCCCGTGTTTATAAGTCTTCCATCACCTTGCCTAATCCTATTCAAGCATGCAGTTATTTTTGGAGTTTGCTCATTGCAAATGTAACTCAAATATTAATTATTGAGCTATGCCGAATAATGATTGGCAATCTGGTTTCATTGAGACATTATAAAAACAATGCACAATGGAAGCTAATCAATCAGAAATTACTCCCTTTGACATAACAGCAGCAATTTATCTAATTCTGAATTTTGGCCTAAGAAGAAATAATTAATAGAGTATAACGCAGATACATCATCATGAAGCCATCTTATACGTGACGCATTACTGAAAATCCTCCGAGCATGAAGTTCTCAGCTCCGAAGGAGTAAAAATTCTTATTCTATTTTTAGTGCTCAAATCATTTCAAGCTATACTTCAACCGCGCCACTTCACAAGACACCCGATATTTGGTATCCTTATCGAAATGACGTAACGCAAATATCGAGTGTATTGAGTTTATAAGTCAGGTAAGCGTAAATTATTCAACATGTAGAAGAAGCAAAGTTTGAGAGTAAAAAATAATTGGAATAAGATTTATTTTAATTTTTTTCTGTGAGACGAAGGATAAAATGACAAGATAATATCAGTTGATAGTTTGAAAAGTAAATCTACTCATGTTAAAAGAATGGAGAGGATCTTTTTTCAATTCAGTAGAGGGGTTAGCAATTAGAATGCTTACATGACGAAATGAAAGAAACGTTTCCTTGTTAAGTAAAGTACGTGGGGCGATGATATCTGTTGTGTAATATAAAACTAAAGTCAAATGTTTTAATTACACGGAAGACATTATAAAATAAGGTGCCTATGGCAAATAATTGATATATATATATATCATTTACCTTCATATCGCGAAACCCATTATTACCAAAAAGGCCTTCATTTCCCACGAAGTAAAAACTATTTAGTGATAGTTCTCTCTCGTCTGTCGATGTGCCGTTACAGTTTTTTAATAGATTCGTACAGAATGTGTCAATATGTAATAATATTTACATTAACGAAGTCACCTCGTGACTATGCGTAAAGTTATTTAGAGCGTCCAAGGGTTTATGGTCGATGGATCGACCTATGGACACCGTGGGTAGCTGTGTAACAAGGGGGCACACCCGACACATTAGCAATCGTGGGTGTCAAGCGGTGATCTCCTTATTACGAGTCCGTAGTTGAGTGAGATGGCCATAAATACAAGGAAATTTAATCGCCATACTTAATTTTTGGTGAAAAACTAAAAGCTGTAAGGGTGGAAAAAAGAGAAGGATCAAAAATGGGTTATGGAGATGAAGTGAGAAATTAGTCTCAGTAGTAGAGAGGTTCATGGCTATGATCATGGGAGCCTATAAGGAAGAAAATGTAATGTACACACCACTACTTCAAACATTTCACACATAGCAGAAAGAACTGATGATGGAAAAGAACATTGAAAGGGCAGGAGAATAAAACTGTATACAATAGAGAGAGACCTGTACAGCCTTGTATTGCATGGCACTGGACCCGCCCGAGGGAGCAACTGCAGGTTGTACATGCATCAGGGTTCCATGTTTCACCATCCTCATGGTCGACACCTTCAAAGGTACAGCGCCACTGGCCCACATTCCCAACATCTTCAACAGCAGCAGCAGCAATTGACAATAAGGTGTCAGGGATGACACAAAGGACAAATTAGGGTATGAAAATGTTAGAAGAGCAACATAGGCAAAGGAAAGGTTGGGAGGCAATGAAAGCTTGGAATATATATTCTCATGCATGCACATGATGGGAATGTGCAAGAGATTTTTAAAAAAACATTCCAAATATACTCTATAATTCACCACTGAAACATTCGTTTAGAAAATATTACATCCAATAGAATAATGACATAATTTAAAATTCTGATTTTAAGTTTTTTTATAAACTCAAACTCTCGTTAATGACCTTTCTACATTCTACCCAACCTTGATTTTAAAATGTCTATAAGACACATTAAAACCAAGCAGTTAAGGCCAAAAAACATACCTAAATTGTCATAGCCCAACAAACTAGCTATTGTAAAATAATTGTAAAATTATGTAAATGAACAAGTATTTTGTAACTATATATTCATTATGTTATAGCAACTGTGCCGAGCGAATTCATTATTTTAAGTTTGTAATAATCATAATATCTGCTTTCCTATCAACACATTTAATTCTATGTGATTATTCTGATATCAATTATGCAGATTTATACTTATTTATCATGAGTGTAAGAAAGGGTACCAGATAAAAAATGTAAAAATTAGAATGAAAAAATGAGAGAAATGAATGTCACCAACATGTACAACCAAAACTGTCCTCATCTTCCCTGTAAGCTGTAGACTATGGGTACATTTTTTGCCTAAAATTCATATCCAATCAAAGTAGTATTTGTGTGTAGTGGGACCCATTCTTTTTGTTCATTATTTATTTTCGTTCATTTCATGCAAAAGACAATGTTGACATGTGATTATACCATGTACATGAGTGCATCAAATGAGAAAAGAAATTTTTTCAGTTGATCACAAAAACTATAAATTATGAAAAAGTTTGATAAAAGCTTTTCCTGTTTCTTTTCTTCCAAAAGTAGTGATCAAACTACTGTTGTGTAGTCCAAAGTTTGGAAATGTTCTATAGTGCATAACGATGGCCATAAGTTGTGTTTTTATTGCCACCTGTCAACCGCTTCATACCACTATAACATTTTCCATTACCTATTTCTTAAATATAATCTATGACTAACTTCTACATTTCTTTCTTACTAGCATCCCTTCCAATACAGTGTTTGTTAAACCATCACACCTCAATATAATTTCTATTCATTTCTTTCTTTTTTTCAGAGTGTAGTACAAAAGTTTCTGTTATTGCCACCTCTTTGAAGTAGTTCATTGGTTAAACAGTAGTTTGTTACTTTCTATATGATATGCTTGCTATAAGTTATGCTTGATATGCATGCCTTAATGAATACCTTCCTTATGTCCAGACTATTATAATTTGCAACAAGTAGATTTACTTCAGGAAGGATACCTTCTTCACTAGGGAAATTCCTCTTATTATATACATTCTTGCTTTGCCTATGATTGATGATATCGCTGCATTAGTTACAATTCTTCTGCCTGCCTGTGTCCATCCTTAGTTTTATTTGACAATTATTTTCCATACTCCAGCTTCAATCACAGATTTAGTTTTACTCTTGTTTATCCATAGGTTTTTCATGTAGTTTAATACCCTCATTGGATCTTCTTCCTTCTCTGCCAGTATGAATCATCCACAAATCCCAGCATAGATACTCACTTCTCCTTTTAGCCTTACACTTGCTCTTATCTTCTCCTTGATCTTGTTGAAAACTGACCTCTCAATGTAAACAATCAACATTAACAGTGATTGGGAATATCCTGGTCCTATAACTTTCTTTATTCTTGCTTCTTAATTGAATTTACCACATCTAATCACTGCTGCCAGCTCTGTATGCAGCATGTATCAATCAAACTTTGGTCACTGTAGTTCACTCCAGTAACTATCAATACTCTTAAATTCCCACTTCTTTACTTCATTCTCCAGAAAAAGGTTTGTAGTTGGCTTCTTCTCATCCTCTTCCCTAACCTGCAGTAATGCCCTGCCTTCTCCCATTCAAGTGTATTAATATTCCTGGAATGTATGTTCTTTAATTCTCTCCCTGATGATATTTTACATCTTACCCTGGGTTACATATATGAACTTTATCCAAATTATGGATTTTTTTTAGCATTGTAATAAGTACTGTAGCCCTTTTGATGACACTATCTTAGTAAGATATCACACTAAAATCAGAAATATTAAATGCACCAAGGCAATGAGAGATGAATTTTTGGAATATTGGATCCCTGAAACTGATGGGCTTGTCACTCATTGAAACATCAGAAGACAATTTTTAAAAACCTGACCCGAAGCTTTATGCCTGGGACACAATTGGCAGGAAATATTGAAGAGAGGCGTTAATGTTAAATCATAAAATGGGAGCTTTCACTTAGAAAACACAATAGCCATTTTGAGTGTAATTGATGTTCATGCACAGAGAGGAATTGTATCATGGCAGGTGGCTCCATTATCCAACAGTGAAGGTGGCAGGTGGCTTGGCAAACTCCGATTGGATGTATGCTGTACTTGTAGAGATGAAAGTTGGCCATCTCGTTATGTACATGCATTGACATACATGGTGGTTGTGACTGTTGCCTAAACTTCACATGTAGCTATTTTTTCTGCATTTCACATTAACATCTCCCATCAACATTTGCCATCAATTACATACCAGCCTTTAATCGAGAAGTTTTCATCTAATGATTTGCTAGGAAAGAATTAGAACATACAATGATGAGGGATTATTTGAATTTTAATTATAAATGGGAAAATAAAGTTAAATTTATGAAATTTTGAACAATACAGATTTTGTCTATACAAATCAGTTAAATTATTAATTCTCAGACTTTCAGATATGATGATGGTAACCCAAAATTATTATTTAAGCATTATTATCAATGGAACAATGAGCTTAAGTCCTATCTACTGATTTCATTAATATGATAATTGTTCAGTTTCCAGTTCACCACTTTCAGCACTAACTTAAATCATCTCATACATTTGTTCTGTGTTGGAAAAATGTAGTGTCATTACTGAGCAATGAGTTAACTTGAAATTTCCAGTTAAACTTGGAAAATCTGCTATAGAAATATTACCTTTCCTGCAAGAAGTAAGTATGTGGTGATGATTTCTCATCACAAGTTTAATTTTTTGAGTGGATAAAACAATTCAAAGATAGTAGAGAAGACATCAAAAGAAATCCTCATGCTGGCCATCAATAAATAACAAAAACAGACGACAACCTTAAAAAAGTTGGCAAGATCTTTAGAGTAAATCCGTGTTTGAACATTGGAAGTCTGAGTTAACAAATATTGAAAAACCTATTTTTTTGTTGTGGAAAAGTGCTTTTCAATCTATACATTACAAAGAAAGAGTAAGGCAAATTTTACATGATAGTTTCAACATTAGCAAAGTGTGTTCAAAGTTGGTACCTAAAATCCTTTCTGCTGATCAAAAGCAAGCTTGAATGACTATTTTCTCTGACACCCAGAAAAAAAATAGACTTTGACCCTAACTTTTTAGAAAGGGTAATAAGATGTGATGAATTATAGTTTTTTCATGCATGACCCTGGAACCAAACACCAATCCATGCATTGGAAAAACCCAAACTCACTGAGAAAGAAAGCAAAGATGAGCAAATCAAAATTCAAAGCAATAATGTTCATGTTTTTCAACACCTATAGCAATGTTCATATTGATAGGGTGAATGAAAGTCAAACTGTAAGACTATAAACAGTTTTTGACCACTCTTCATGAATGTGTGAGAAGGAAAAGTACTGAAATGTGGAAGAATCGGTCTTAGGTCCTTTACTAAGACAACACACTGTCACAAAGAACTCATTCAAACAAGGAGTTTTTGGGGAAAAATGGAAACCCAGCTTTGCAGTATCCACCCTAATCCCCTGGCCCTTCTCCATGTGACTTTTTTGTTTTATAAACGGAAGAGTGCATTGAAAAGCACCCATTTTGAGTCAGTTGACTGAGTGAAAAAAAAGCGACAATGGTCATGATGGACTTGCCAGAAGACAACCAGCAGCACTGCTTTCATCATTTCAATTTGTATGGAGTGGTCTAGAGATCAAGGAGTTTACATTGAAGGGAATAAGGACTTCAATGTCAAAATAAAAAATAAAACATTTTATGCATTGTCCGGTTATTTTATAGCCGCAGATTGTAACCAGGTATTTCACAAATTTGGGTTGAGAATAACTTCAATAAAAATCTTTCACTTCATCTGAATTATAAATCAAATTCAAAGTAAAATGAAAAAAAATCACTACTCAAAGCATGCATCATGCCACCAACCTGGGGTGTTCACAGATGAGCCTGAAGATGGTCGGCGTGTTGGAGGTGCAGGGGCACTAGTAGTAGTGACTGGGGAAAAAGTCATTATAGCATTAATATTCAATGACAGCATCTATGTTCAAGGTGCATATGTCAATGGTATATTAGCACCCAAAATGACACAATCACATTCGGATTCTTTAAGGATTCAACCTCATCAGTATGACTTTAATCAGATACAATGACATTAATTCCCTTCTCTACACAATTTCTTCCTTTGGTAATGTAATCCTTCTATTAATATTGTCCCAATTGCCATTTTTGTACAAAGTACTTTGAAAATAATTTTTTAATTCTTCTGACCAATGCCTTCTTATTTATTCTATTAAACATATTCTTAATATATCAAAAAATTAATGGGTTTATCTTTCTAACAATCTATGTGGCTATATGTATCTTATACTGATTCTGAATTGCAATCAACAAATAATCTTTTTGCTGACCGTCTTAATCTTAATATGTACTCTGAGAATCTAACCGAGTATAACTTCCTGTCTAGCCTAATTATTATTTAATTAATAATTATGATATAATTATTAATTAAATAATCCTATTAGCCAATTCAAGCCTCAACCTTGTCTATTTGATCTGAATAAAAGTTATAGGCATGGATGGCACCAGAAAGTCTTGTCTTACTACACTTGCCTCTTGCAGCCCTTGCTGATTCTCTATCCATTAACATCTTTTGTGTAGTAAGTGAAGTCTGTGAATACTGAAAATTGAAATGAAAAACTATATATGATTCTAGTCCACACCTACCTTTCAGATAACCTTAATAATTTGGTCATTCTACTTGGGTGAATGCTTTCTCAAAATCTACATAGCTTAAAAAAGCTTCCAAGTGGTGTTCCATTTTAAATTTTATTCATTTACTCCCGACAGGTGTGGCATCACATGTTCTCCTGTTCATAAAGCTAAACTAGATAGTAATTTCTTTACCCTCTTCTCCATTATTTTATTTATGGCCTTTACCAAACTACAATTTTCAGCCCTAAGGTCAGTTTGACAGGTGAGGGGAGAGAGATCATCTGGTGCTAAGGTAACCAATGGCATTTGAAAATTCACACACCAAGGTCAGGCAAAGGTCAGTTCATTTCCCTTTGCCTCCTGTGGTTTCCCAGGATAGCATCAGTGATACACATTTCATTCAGTTTGGGTTAGGTTGGAAGTGTCTAGAGATGTCACCAGACCTTGAAATGGAGTCCTTTACTTAGTATGTAAGTACTCGGTTACTGCAGCCTTGTTGACCTTTGGTAAATGTGAAATCAAACTTTTTTTCTTATACTGGTCACTGCTGCTTTTACTTTTTAACTAACATTAGGGAGTAACTGGGTGAAAAAATGTATATCTAAGCTATCAAGATTAATGATTAATTAATAATAAATTAATGTAAGCATTAAGGTTACAAGATAAAATATAAGAAAAGATTACTTTTCCTGAAATTTTGTGTACTAATGTTGTTGTGGATGGTTTTGCTGTAGTCAGCATTAGCAGAGGAGACATATGCGTAGGAGTTTTTGGTAATTGTAATGGTCAGTCACTGGTGAGTGAATCATCATGCAGATTACAGATAAGTTTACAAGCCACTTTAAAAGAGAAATGGATGTAAACAATTGAGACATGATGTGGCAGAGCAAGACATGACTTCTTTGAAACTTTTGTGTTATGTTTTAATGGCATAATTATCATTATGGTTATTTAATAATATTATTACAGTGGAAAATTGAGTGAATGGAAATATAATTGTGAAAATCAACCAATTATTTTGAAGAAGAAATGAACTCCCTACTATTCAAAAGTGGGACCTCTTCATTTCCTGTATTGCTTAAGCAACATTCAAATTTTATGTAGCTCCCAATTTTGATGTCTTAATTGCATATAGGTACAAGAATATATAATCTCTTACTTGTATCCTCCTCTTCCTCTTCATCTTCTTCATCTACTTCTTCATCTATATCTGATGGCCCTGGTACAGGAACTGGTGGTGTCCTGGTTGGAGCTATTGAATAAAATCAGGAAAATGTAAGTGAGAAGTTTAAGTAACAGTTATAATTTTCCAAACATTAAAATTAATGACATGAAGAGTAATCTACAGATTAAGGTAGATTTTTGATGAGTCTCAGGTTAGATTTCCCCCTGCATCTCAACTTAATCCCTTTTCAAATCTGCATACTTCCCACCACCTATCATTCTATCCAATATCCATATCCTCCTAAGAGGATAAGGATATTGGATAGATATCAATTGATAAAGGAATGAGACATTTTAAATTGTTGAGTAATGAAATGATATCACTTTTTAAGGAAAATTAACCCTGAAACAACTACCTATAAAATAAATAGAAGAAATTTTATGTAAATGACAAACTTGGCAAATGTAAACATGACTACAATTGTAATGTGGTTTTATTTTGAGTCAAAATATTTAAAAAATTCCAATGGAAGAAAAATAAAACTTGGAGCCTAGGTGGGGGGTGGTGCTCCTACGGCACTAAGGGAAATTCCAAAGCGAGTTTAAGATTACAGGGTCGAAAGAACTACTGAAATATTATCTGACTGAGTTGCAGACATGACGACTGTTTATTTAATACTGTCACTGAAATTTTGTCCTTTATTCCCATATAAATTATAATTTTATTGCAATGTCATACAATTCTATACGGTACAAAAATGTAATCTATGACTGATAGAAATTTCCTGTGATCTTTCATTTGTCTCATTTTCTTTGTTAAGTGCTAATAAAATATTTGAACTTAAAAAAAATAAATTGTGAATGCCATTTTAACATTATTAATTGTAGAAACGTCCAATGCCTTTAATAGACTCTAGTATACTTTTCTTTCATAAACTTTGACTCCCCATCGCCAAAAGGTTCACCATCTCTGGCACTTACAATAATCATTAGTAACAAGTAAAATGTCACACTATATGACCTCCCAGTGATATGTCCGATGGCACTGCTTATATACAAGTCCAGCCACACGAGATCTCTATTTGTAAATTCTCGCCACTTCAAAAGATTGTTCATTCACTTTGATTCAATAAATACGTCAATGATAACATTTGAGGTTCCCTTTTCCCCCTCTTCTGTGATGATCTGATAATACGAGTCACGAAATGATCAGGTGACGCAAGCGCGGTTACTATGAATGTATTTATCAAAATGCACATATGGTCCTGTGGTATATGGGACACTATTCTTGCAAAATCACCCATAAATCAGTTCCTGCAGTTAATTACATCCTCGGTTTTGTCTGATCGTTATGTTTTGATGTTGACTTATAGATATGTATAATTATAATGACTTACTATTTACAACGTCGCCATTTATGGTTCGCGTCACAATTTTGTTACAATGAGCGGCAGAGACATCTATAGGGTCGTGGCAGAAAATTGAAAGAAATGTTTAGGAAGGTAAGCAACGCAGAGAACACAAACCACTGGCATTCAGAGGGGTACAACCGAGTTTGCAACAGAGAGATCTGATTTGAAAAGATATTCATCATGCGGTTATCCCGATGAGCTCTCATTTGTTCGCTCTCTACCATTTGATGAACCCCGCTGACTTCATTATCTGTTGTCAACTGATTTCACTTTTCCGGGTCTCACAGTGATTTCATTTAAGGGGATCTACGGGCTACTGGATTCGGCAATTACGTCTTTTTTTCTTATTAATATTCAATGGTACATCCAAGAAAATTGAGAAAATCTACGATTTTTTTCAGTGCATTGGATATAAATTTAATGATACATTATTGGGTCTCACGGAACCCTACAAAAGGTAATAAATAATTATTGTCCACTCAATGTGCGCGGTCAACGAGCAAATAATTTAAAACTGGGCATTTTGAAAATTTTAAGCAGGAAAATATTAATGTAGTCAGATTTTTTTCATATAAGGCTGATTTCCTAATTGAATAGCGTATTTTATCTGTTTTCAAAATCCATAAAAGAGAGCATTATTTCAAAGCAATTAAATGTCAGCAGCAGCTATCAGCAAAAATATAAACGATTGATAGTCTGGAGTCTTCAACAACATGAACGGGTTGGTTCTTTCTGTTCATCCATAATTATTACTTTCGTTTAGGGATATGTCCAATATTCGAGGATGATAAAGTTAATAACAATTAGGGCGTTTATTGGGATAGCAGATAATTTCCTACCATGGGATATTTATATCTTGAGGTCCATAACTAATAATGATTAATAAAACGTATTAATAACACTAGATGATTTTTTGTTGGAGTATTACAACTCATATCAGTATACGTCTGTTAGTACGATTTTAGGTATTAATTTCATGAATTAAGACATTAATAATAAGTATGCAATAGCATCTATAAGGCAATAAAAACTCCTATAATGTTTTTTACTATATAGTGCGTTCGCTTCATGTATCCACAAAATTATTTTTGTTTTTGGAAAATATGCTTTTACACTTGTTAATTACTAATTATTAAAGTCGCACAATATTATATTTCTGTGATAGAATCACCTTTTTCAGCTGAGGAACGGACACTATAGGGCGGAATTGTAAGAAAAGAGGGGTGAATAGGGAGAAGGGGACTGGGGTGGAGGAGGAATAACTTTTCTTGATGTTAATGTTCCTGAATTCAAGGACTTCAGGCTCAACTTTGTGGAAGTTCATTTTATTATAAAATAATCTTAACACTGTATTTCAAAAAAAATTTTTTTGTGAAAATACAGTGTTAAGATCATTTTATAATTAAATTTCCTATCTTACTTCAAGTTCAACATTTCTGTTAAGATCAAACTTAGTGAACAAAAATAACTCCAATATAATTGTTTTTTTGTTTATATGGCATGTCAATGGCTATAACCATTTAACACCTCTTCCAATCATAGAAGAAAACCCTATTGAGCAAGCACAACACCCATGCTCTAGGCGGGACTCGCGACCTTTGGATTAGCCGGCAAGCACGCAACCTCCGGGCCAACCTAACCAATAATAACTTCACTGGTTGTCACTCTTCACATAGCAATCTGCAAACTCAAATCCTTACTCTGCTTCTTCCCGAGGTGGGCGCATTTGAAATAAACTAATGGCAATTAAACTTATTCCCTACGTATCTATTCGAATTTCTTCTAATAATTTTAAGATATTCTCTCCTTTGACGCGACTACTCACAATCTCTTCGTAATACGTACATACAATAAATCTGAGAAAATCCTACATCCGAAAATCCTGGAAAACTCGTTATACATCCATTTCTTCGTTGTATTTCCCAGTTTTTTTCCCAATATTTAAGAATATTTCTCCCTTAATTTGCATTAAAACTATTGCTAATTAACTCCGTAAATTACCCTCATCCACCTATGGATGACAAGCAAATTTAGATGAGATATTTCAAAGTACCAAAACCCTCCTCCAACTTTCTTAATTCCAAAGTTGAAGCTATTCAATGCTAATAACACGAAATGCAAGGCATGTCCCGCCACATCCTTCGACCAACAGAACTTTCTTTTTTATCTTTCCACCCTCCCCTCCTCTGCACTTCGAAGAATGTTATTTATATTTTAAAATGTAACCACTGTACAATTTGATTTTATTCTGATCTGTACATTTTGCTGGTGATTATTTTGATCTGTACATTTTGTGGTACAATTTATGCATCGGCGAATGCTCCACGCAGCCCATTATGAGTTTAATTAACCAGCACATCTACTGTAAACCACTCCTTGATTCCACTATTATCCCATGCCCTTATCGCTTTGTCATTGTACCTTTCCGCACGGCCTGAAGAGCCTGGAATTAATGCTTACCGGGCTTGAAACAACAACAAGGAAACAACCCCTTCCTCCCTGTCTGCCTCCGTCTACAAGACGAGCTTTTGCAATTGCTAAAAAGTATTCACCTTCGTCCCACAACCACGGCCATCCAACTTCGAATAGCAAAATAGGCCAATATTTAGTATTTCAGTTCTTAAAAAAGAAGTAAATACATACCATTAACACGCACCTAATGAGCACTAAACTTGATTCAAACCTCTCAAGTGTTTTAATAATTTAACTGCAATATACAATCTACTCATCTCAATTCTAACCACAGCGCTATAGCAGCATTTTCAATACATATATAATGAGAATTTTCAATAACAATTTTGATAGCGATGCATCCAAATGTTTACTCGATGGTTTCAGGCTGAACTATATGGAAATTTATAGTCAGGCTAAACTATATCGAAATTAATAGTACCTGATGATGAAACCTATTAGTTCAATCTAGTAGCCCCTTGATAATAAATCTCAGAATGATTTATACCAGATTTTAGCTTTTTTTTATGCCACGCAATAGTGCATCCAAAAAACCGACTTCTTCTGAGTTTTCCTGGTGTCTTCCAAAGCTTTGTCAACGCAAAAAAATAAAAATCATTAATAAATTCGTCCAAAAACAATATTTTAGCAATTATTGCGCGTTCAATGAAGAAGAACTTTACAACGGTGCAAATTTTGATTTCGTACGGCCACCTAATGACGAGACAAAAATATTTCACATTTTGTGCAACAATTTATTTTGCTTTAATTTATAGAGCATAAGAGTTTACAAACTATTGATTATATGGGGATATTCCTGATAATGCTAAAGTTTGATGTATATAATATCTCTATTGTGGTTATACAGAGGTTTAAAGTTTCGGGTTTGCGTCGGAAGGCGAAAAAATGGGCATTTTATTTATGTCCGGTTATTCAAAAATTTTGTCTTACATCGTACAACGCAGCACAAAACAAAAACACAAATCAATCTACACAACAGGCTATCAATCACGCTAAGATTGGTTGGACCGTTTTCTTGTAACTGAATTTTAAACTCGAGGATTGATGATTTTTAGTCCGATAGTATGTAGGGATTAAGAAAACTACATCGATTGTCTTCGTGACGAAGGAAAAGTATATGCGAACGACATAAATACGCAAACCTGTGGACCACTAGACCAAGTGCATTGACTAGGGAGATGACTATGTAGAAAAATGTTGCACATGTTGAATCCCTACATTTGTGTAAATACGACGAAAATCGTAAATAATTTTTTATCCACCCACGTAAACGGAAGGAAAGACAGAAAGAATAAGCAGCAAGAAGAAATGTCGTCAAGCAAAGAAAGATAGCGATCTCTGAAAAGGGGAATGGTAAAAGCGGCAGAAGAAACTATAGAGCGGAGAGAATGTGTGAAAAAGAGACCATGGATCTTCTCAACCTGTTGGAGAGGAAAGGGAAAAAATTAAATAACAGTGGAATAGAACATTGCAGGGCATTCGTAGATCTTACAAAAGAAAAAGAAGTGTTATCCAGAATACAAGGAAGGTTAGGGATGAATGAATACAACAAACTGTGAAGATGTAGAGCATAATCTTATAAAATGTAACATGTAATAGTTCCAACTAACTACAAGTTGATTTTTTTAGACAATTCCGAACCTGATCTTTCTTCTGCCCTTCCATTCCCATCCTTTTATACTTTTCCTCTCGATCTGAAGAGCCTAATAGTGCTGACCAGACTTGAAACCATGCGTTGAAAAAAATCTTATGCAAGTTAAATTTGAAACTTTATGCTGATTTGTAACTAACTTAATGGCTATCTGAGTTGCTTAAGGGGATGTTCTTATCGAAGAAAAAGTAAGGAGCCGACTTACTCAGGATGGAATTCGATACTGCTATAAAAGATCTACGGTCAAACCAAGCACCAGTGACTGACAAACCCCCACCAGAATCATAAGAATCCTGGAAAGCAAACATTGGATGAACTCGTCAAACTGATATACGATATAAACGCAAGAGAAGAAATACCAAAGGACTTCAGGAGGAACATTTCCGTTCCAGTATAAAAAAAGGAAACGGGCTGTCAAATATAAAAAAATTCCTTACTATTAGCTTGAGAGAATGGTATCAGAGATGATTCTTATAAGAATATTAGGTGCGTCGCAGAGTGGAAGAATGGAGAGGAAATAAGATGAGTATTGAAGAGCAGAAGTGAGGTCCAGTTTGGATTTCAAAAAAAAGGAGGAACAAGGGAAGCGATCCTTGCTCTCATGCTCATCTTGGAGAAGAGATTACAGGCAGACCAACCAACATTTATTGCAATAGTGGACTTGGACAAAGATTTTGACAAGGTGAACTAGAGTAGGACCATGTTACGAATCCTAAAGGATATCGGAGTGGGCTACAACGATAGAAAATTGATACGTGCTCTATACTGAGAGCAGGAACAAGTGATGCTTCAAAATCAGACAAGGAATAAAAATAAAGAAGGAGAAAGCCACACATGCTCGTAGTCACCGCTGACTTTAATGGTTATATCGGAAAGGAAATGAGATCAAAGAGTAGATACAAGGAGGATACAAGGAGAAGCGATTATCATGCCAAGATTTGTAATTGAACTTGCAACACTGAAAGAGAAGAAAGAAGATTTAACAAAGGCATGGGACTGCATGTAAATGGGAATGAGAAAATACAACAATAGGATAAACAAGAATAAAAACAAAATGGTCTACAGCCGGAACAAGGGAAACAGTTGTCAAATCAAGTTAGGAAGGAAGAAATTAAGCAAGTGGAAGAAATTTTCTACTTGGGAAGCACTTTCACGAATGATGGAAGAAGCAAGGTTATAATAAACAGAATAGTCCAGGCAAAGATGATATTCTTGCAGAAGGAATAATTACTTACTGCAAACATTATCAACCTGGAAATACGGAAGAGATTTATTAGGACAAACATATGGAGCATTCTTTTATAGGAAAATGAGACATGGACAATCTCATCACCGGAGAAAAAAAGACGGAAAGAAATGTGGTACTACAGAAGAATGTCGAATGTTAAATGGACAGTCCGAGTGACCGAGGCCTGCGGAAGTACTCCTAAGAGCCGGCGGAAAAAGAAATATGGACTGAGGTATGAGAGTTTTTGAAAGGCAGTGTTGGAAGGGATCATAGAAGGGAAGAAATCCAGAGGTAGACGAATGATATTAATAAAAGAGTAAGAAAAGGATTATGCAGACAATCATCCCTTAAAATAATGCAAAACTAATGTTGATCAGTGTCTGTCTCTCCCACTCCCCTGGTGCGTGAATTTTCACTGGCCTTTGGGCTTAGTAGTAGGTACGTAGATGTGCTATGCTTCCACCTATCAAATCAAACCTCGGGTTGAGAACTATAGTAGTGTGCATTTGATGCTTATGTAAAACCGCGTCTTACGTATCTTTTATAGGGTGTTTTTCGTAAAAAGTTCCGTAGGAGATTCCATTTTCAACTACAGCGGGGTCGTACCACAGATTTAATACGCATTAGGTTTAAAAAATAAATGCGTTCAAATAAAAATCAATTTCATTATTATGGGAAAAAATAATATTAGCACGAAATAAAGAGCATCATCTGGATGTTTTCATTTCTTTTTTTGGTTTCCAGAAGTTAAACCAAGTTAATTAAACATATAATATAAATAAACTACTGGAGAATATAACGAAGAAATAATATTTCACAATGTAAATATAGAGTCGCACAATATTTGATTGGCTGAAGGACAGATATGCGTGATACAGACTGTACAAGTAGGCGTGGCAGAAGGAGAATCGGTGTGGCCACTAATCAAATGGGAATGTGCGATATCTAGATCCACAGGACACCCACCAAGTCTCTGCTACGGTGTGTATACCAGACCGGGAAACACTATCCGCCCAATATCGTCTATGCTTGCTGGTATAGATTTTCTAAGACAGACACACGTATGGACTGTAAAAATGAAAGTGAGTGGGAATCTGAATTGACTGATAAAATATAGTTAATTATTATCATGGTTCATTCAGCCGATTGAATCATTATTTCACTCAACTAATCCGAAGATTAGTTGACTGCACACCTCCATCCATTAGCTAGAGCATAGTAAAACGATATTGGAGAGACCTACAAGAAATAGGAATGTTAAACTGGGTCCTAAACTACAAATTAAATGAGAGCAGTAGGAGCAATCCACTCATGTGGAAACAGCCCACGAGGAAACGACCTTCCAAAACTGATGCCGACGAAAGAAGCATGTACAAGAAAGCAAACATGGGTTAAAGTAATGACGCAAAGAAAAGATTAGTGAAAATTTAGAAGAGAGCGTGGTGCGTGGCTTTGATGAAAATGAATGAATGTAAATTAGATCATCTTGACATGTAGGAATGGAAAAGAGGGGAGGGGTTGATGTTAAATAGTGATGAATATAAATGAATAGATGAGTGTCATGGGGAAAACAAGAATTTACTGAGGAAATTCGTCGAGGGTAGAAAAATGGATGCATGAGATACTGAAAGTCAAAGCAATGCTTTTTTAGCCCGTTGTGGAAGGCGACTCTCCGAGAGAAAGGGAAGGCATGTATGTCATAATATGCCAATGAGGCACATTAGTGGAATTTCGGTAGATTCAAAGTATGCGGTGCTGAACAGCAATTTCCAGTGACTCAGAAGCTTTTAATGTACAGGTAGTATAGCCGACTACGTCACTCGCATTTTATCCGTTTTGATGAAGAAATTGTCAATTAGCCGCAGTCGGAAATTTCTGCTCACACAGGGGTGATTAGACTCAAGGAGAGCGAAAATGTAACTTGGATCTTCTTATAAGCTACTGTAACTTGGATCTTCTTACAACTATATAGTTCTCAGTATGTAATGCCTGTCGAGGATTTTACTGCGCGTGGCATCGTTCGATTGATTTTTGGAAAATTTTACCCCGATGTAGATGTAGTCGGACTGATTAAAGGGATACCAAAAGTGTTCAAGGGTCCTTACGCTGCTCGGAAACTTCCGAAACAAACGAAAAGTGCATTAGTACTGAAAACTGTGCTACCTACTGTGCTTTCCAAAGGGAAGGTGTGAACAATTTTGCTTCCCTCTATATGACCCTGGAGTGTTGTCAAATTGTCAAACAGGAAGGAGAAAGAGATATGTCTATTTCGTTATATGGAGCGGGGACACGGAGCAATCTGCAGCTCAAGTTTTTCGAAAGGAGATGAAGGATTAAAAGCCTGAAATCAACTCCAAATTTTCAGTCTCAAAATTGTGATATTGCATACCGATTATTAAAAGGAAACGAATTTTTAGATTTCACAGGGCGTTCTTAAAAAAATGGGTTCCACCCTAAAGTTGACATCGACAGGTGAAGTAACGAAACCTCACGTTGAAAATCTCGATGAGGAAACCGGTAGGTGTAAAAAAAATCCGTGACATGCAAAGTTTTTCACTTGTAATAGTAATGCTCAAAATGAATGTTAGTGACGTTTAGCTAATGACTTTATGGTTATTAGCTTAAGTTACTATTAGAAGAATTAATGGGAATATATATATAATTTAGGAAGCTCTTTTTAAATCATAAAACTCAAGAAATTTAATAAGCGACATTAGAATGACGTGAATTTTACTCCGCTGATTCTTCTACCATATATTAGAGTGATTCGAAATTTTGAAAAAAAATCATAACCATTCTAGATATTTTCCTTTCCAGTGGAATGCTGTTATCATTCAAGATTTTCCCGATGTGCGGCGTTCACGAGTCGCATTATTTATTTATTTTTCAGGGTCATTATTCCAAGTTTTTATAGAGCACCTATATGTTACTTTTGAACAACTACTTATAAAACACGCTCGAGCGTGAGCACCAAAGGGTTAAAGCGCTGGCCGGGTCTTTAGCACTTTAACTGACTGCTGAGCCATTCTAATGAAGGGAGTTGTGGCCGGGTCATCTGTTGGCATCACGGAAGGGTGACGGTCGTGAGTTGAGAGGGCGGATGAGCACGTAGGCAGTTGACAGCAATTGGCATGTAATACGTAAGCCTTGCACTTGGGTCAAAAGCTGTCCAGAGTCCTTGTAAATGACGCGCGGCTTGCAAGACAATCCAGTTCCACCTCGTGACGCCCAAGCGATAGAAAGTACCAGACCCGTAGGAACTGCTCCACGACTCGAGTCATCTCTCTAGTGAAACGCCTTCTAATATCCCCATTACTATGTGTTGCATACGTGATAAGGAAGCATACAATTATGATAAACGTGGAACCTTTTCTTCCGCGTCGATTTAATGGTCACGAGAGTTAGGTAAATTATGGATCTTCGGAGATGAAAATGTTTCATTTGGTTGGTGAAATCCATATTTTAGTACTTCTGGGTTGCAATGGGATATCAGGCTTGCATTTTCTTCAAAAAATTAATCCAGAATGTTCGGTTACATTAAGTTACTTCTTGTTTTGAACATAGAAATTTAGATGTGGTTCATCATGGAAATGGTGAATAATAGTATATGGAAATTCTTATGGGAAAATATTTTTTAAATTTAAATTAAATAATTACTCAATATTTTATATTACTCCAAGAAAAATTTTAAGGGTCTGTGTTTCATCCTTTCTGAACTCTGGAATTGACGCAAATATAACAATTAACTCAAAAGATAAAAATAAACACTATCATCTACAATTTTGATAAAGTTCCAAGTTCCATTCATGAATTTGTTTTTTTAATTGGAATCTAGCAAACAAGTCTTCGGCTACTGATTCAAGGAGTCTCACTTTCTTAATTTGATTTACCCTCTCACTTTTTGCACTTACTTTAAAATCAAATCTTTCTTATTTTGATACAAGCAGTCGCCTAATGTCGATGCTTATACAATTTAAGATGGCTTAAATAATGTTAACTACTTTTTTGTAAATTTTTCTCCCGTAATTGCTTACAAATATTTCTATGGGTTCCTTAATTTTAACACACTCAATTTTCATTTAAACAGGACACTATAAGGAGAATATGAACCGATTCGAGTAAATATAATTGATTTCCCTCTTTATAAAAACTTTCAAAGAGCACCGATATGTATCACTAAATTCGTCCAATTTATAGAAAATAATTTTTCCAAATATTGACATAAAATCAGCTTTAAAAACATCTTTTTCCTTAATGATGAATGCCTTAAAATTTATTAAAATAATCAGTAAAATCATAGAAAAATCTCTCAAGATCTATTAGGAGTAGAGTTATGATCGAATTTGGTTTGAATGAGGCTTCTCACAACATTAAACAGTATGTTACCGATTATTTATATACACTTGAAAATTTGTTATTATTACGTCCGTACAAACCATTGACCATATAGTTTTTGGAAAAAATAATCTAGTTATCCGATGGTGCATTGAAAAAAATCGCATTTCTATTGAGCTGATTGTTGTTATATTTTGAAGGTAGCTCAAGAGCCAAGATTTAGCAAATGATCCTGATCGTAAAAGATACATGTAACAACTAACGACAAGGAACTCATCCTATATTTATTTCATTCCAAAGGTCATTAATCATTGACCAATAGATATATCATTGGAACAAAAAAGAAAATCGGTCATTAATATTCCAATACTGTTTTATTCTTCATGTCGCAATTGTGTCTAAAATTATGTTCGATAAATTCATTGACGAATTTAATGACAATGTCTAAGAGAAAAACGAAGAAAGATTAATTAAGACTGTGGAATCGTGTTTTGAAATTGATAACCTCAAGTTTGACCTCGGCTCAGAAAGAAGTTAATTCCCGAATTTGATTCTTCGTCTCAAAATATTATGGCATCAGAAAATACAGTCGAATGAACAACATTTGAAAAAGAGTATTGGTACATAATATTAGATCGACACTGCGCGTTCCAGGTTTCGATTTTGGTTTCTGGAACGATTTTTTCCGCTTCGATTGCCCGACAAACAACTCCTTCACATGTCTCTGAAGTTTGCAGTGGATGAATAGCGGCAAAATCAAAAAGACACTTTATCGGCAACAAAGCAATAAATGGGCTTTATCTGAACTAAGAAGGTCAAGGAACGAACCGAGTTATGGAGCTGAGCGAGAATGACCACAAAAACGTGTCTGCGACAGCGAATTCCTTTCCCTTGAAACATTTGATAATTTTCTCAAGAACTGCCACTAAGTTGAAGGTCTGAGAATAGTAGTCATAGGATAAACGCCTTACCAAATACCGCCTGCTCTCGCTTTGAGCCCCATCCGCGACTGAGAAAAGCCACTTATTACATAAATGAGAGGTGTGCCCACGCAAAATGCTGTCCCATTTGGTACTCGAGTCCCCGAGTCGAGGTCTCTCGTGAGCCACCCACCGCCTCCCTGGCACGCCTCTTCCCTCTATTAGCGGCTTGCGCCCTCTTATAATCTGGCCACCACATAAGGGGAGGTGTTTAGGCCATGATGGTAGAAGGAAAAACAGGATATCCACCACGATAATAATCCAAAATAGTTTTCACAGGCCTCAAGAATAAATTCATAAACTTGACTTGGACGTCGACGATGTAAATGGTAGAATAAGCAGTCCTAATGAAAATTAAAGTCTTTCAGAAACCGAAAAAATAAATCGTTTTTACACTCGATGCAAAAAGACAAGACGCGGCTTCCTGTTTCTTCTACTTAAGAGTCTAACTTATCGAGTATCAATGATGTTTTAAAAATCCTGAATGCCTTCTATATATCAACCCTTAAAAAACTCGAAACAGCATTCAAACGCCCACATAATTCACCCTTTATAACAAAGTCTGCCATTTTACCTTATGAATAATAAAAGTAAGGTTTGAAAATTTTCATTTTTGTTAAGGTTAATCTCATATAAACAACTATTAGACGGTGGTAACACAAGAGAGCAGCATCTTAATTTATCATAGTTTTGGTATGCATGTATTCCTATCAAAATAACCATATATTCAATGTATCTGCTGTTAGTTTATACCGTGTTTAAAGATATTTTATTTACCGCAAAGTTGGTTCGGGTAATGTTCACTTTTGCTAATTGATACACGTACCTCAAATATACTGACTACATTCGTTTCTTGACTTTGTAATAAAATATGTACCATTTAATTTTTAAAACTCTTAAAGAATTGAGCACGAAAAGTGACAGGAATTGGTAAATTACTTAATTCCAAATTAGATATTTTCTTCATTTTAATGATGGTTAATTGAGCGGGTGGCATAACTTTTCCATATCCAAATCCTTGGTTCAAATAATCATTATGATATCTATACTATACATTAAAATAAGGATATTTATTAAAATATATAGCCCCAGACCTATATCAGATGCCATATTCACAACAGATAGCCTAATAATTTAATGACTAAGATGTAGAAAGATAGGAAAATTGATTATTCCGTCCGGGTTATTTTATTTGTGGGTGAAAGAAGACTGGAGGAACGGAGCAAAAATGCAAGTTCGAGTATGTTCAAAGGAAAGAAGAGGAGTTATAACGAAACCTATCGTAAGAGTAACTGAAGGAATGTTCAAAGTAAGCAGTTAATTACGTTGCTGAATAACCTCAAAGAAATGATTTGAGTAAAGTCTTCTACATTTATATTAAGAAATGATAGATGAAATTATTCAGCCAAGCAACACAAATTCAATCGTCTAATTTTTTGCATCCTGTATCTAGACGCTAGTTTGAAATCTTGGGGACCTCCCTTAGAATTTCACAAAACATACTGGAAAATTAATTTATTCAACATTGAATGAGCCATAGTCAATGCTGGTCTCCACTCCACTCTTTTTCCTCTCTTCGATTCATATAACCTAAAGACAATGCTCTTGAATGACGCCAATGTCCTCCGCAGTCGAGAGCCTTAAGCTGCTTAAGCATTGATCCCTAAAGCTTATAATGGTTTGTTCAGTAAAAAATTCGTTTCACTATACTCCTCGGGAAAAAAGTGAAACGTTACTGGTCACTGAAGAACATTCTCCGTCGATAATTTTAATGCTCTAGTTATTCTCTTCTTTTTTGTCCGAATATTTAGCGGAAGATTATTTTCATGCTATGATTTCCTGGAATACACTTATTATCAGTTTACGCGTCAAAATTTAAAAAACAAATATCATGAAGGATCTCAGGTTTTCCCGGCGAATAGAATGGAGGAAGATTTCTCGGGATTCCATCCGGGTCCAGGGGTTGTTTTCCACCAACGTTTCGAAGGCTAATCCGCCATCGTCTTCAGGGTGATGATGGTGGACGAAACGTTGGTGGAACACAACCCCTGGACCCGAATGGAAACCCGAGAAATCTTCCTCCAAACAAATATCATGACCACACTTTGAATTGTTTTATATCGTTTTATACTTTACATCATTGTCATCATTATCCGTAATTAACAAACTGTGTATAGAGTGCTCTTTCGATGAGTGATTAAAGAGGTGATTGGCAGGAATTCAGGCAGTAAAATCCTTTATCTTAAAACTTAAAATTCATTTTCTGAAATCAGCTCGGAGCATATTGTGTATTTTAATTATTAGTAGTTTCAAGTCTCAAAATTATAATATTAACTTCAAGTACGTTACCTTTCTTTTAAAAACGTTCCTTATTACTCAAAATAGACTGATTGCCAAGCCAACTATTTGCTAAGCCAACTGAAGCACAATACGTCGTAGCGCTCAGAATGGTTGGCAACTAACAAAAAAAATCATTAAAGCTTCTTTACTCATGTAATAATAGGAAAACTTGTATTTCGAAATTTGTCATTATTTGTTTTGGGCTGACGAAGTACTATTTGTATGATTAACATGAATTAAGAATTCAGTTACAACATTGATATCGAACATTTTTTTTCAGCATGTTTGTTTGCTTGTACGGAAGCGTCGATTCAAACGCTTCCGCGTCTCTGGAACACATTTCTTCGTTTACTGGCTGATTTATTACGGTTGATTTACGGTCGTAACTTCCGTCATCTCCCCCGGTCATAGCAGTAAATCGGAATAAAGAACTTTACACTTGTCAACGGCGGAAGCATTAGAGAATCCATTTCATTCTTTACGTCAGAAAAACCTCATATCACTGCAAAGAAGGAAACAACCACGCCATAGACTATAAAGCTACGGATTAAAAAAAAACAATTGTCAATGATAACATCATAGCGATTTTTTATTTTACTTAAGTATAATTTTAGCTTAAACAATGGCGAGAACGTCTATCTGTGCAAGCCAAAATAAATGTGGACTTTGAAACTGGTCATTTATAAGGTCGTGAATTTGAAAAATTTTGTAATTGGGATATATCTTCCGGAATGAAATTCTTTGATAGAATGGTTCGATTTCTCTGCTTTATGCGCGAATTATGATAATATTTAATAAAGTTTGTGGGTAGGTGGTGGAAACCGAATAGTTCGTGATTTTCCGATGAAGTAATTTGGGGAAAATTAATTAAAACCTGGAAAATTTAATATAGCAAAGGAAATGTCTCATTTGTAAATCAACTTGTCCTACTTGTTGATTTCAGTGGATTTCGATGTCGACGGAGCACTGACCTATTTCTGAGCAGATTTACTCCCGCTTAAATACCTAGCCTCACCTTATCATATTTACGTTCAGTCGGAAATACAACACGAACAGTAGGTACTTTACCTAAAAAAGGGTAAGGTAAAGTAGTATAGAGTATAATTCACTTCTATCAGGAGCAGGAAATAGGAAAAATACCTTCAAATTGGGAGACCCGGGTTCGAGTCCCGGCTGAGGACAAAAAAATTTTCTCATGTGAATTGGTGGGTTTCCATCTTTCTTACCACATTTTGTGTTCGACCTTTTATGCGTTCCTATCCCTTTCCCTATTTTCCTATTCCTTGTGTTGTATTTTCCCCATTCGGCAGTTATTTCTGCATGAATGTGTGTGTGTATATGTATATATGTGTGTGTACCTCGGTAAACAAATAGCGCTCAAGGTACTCCAAGTGGTGAATTGCAGTGAATGTTATTACGCGTGCGGTTACATAGAGAGAGATGATTACGAGAAACATTTCAAGAGTGTCTGAGATAATAGGATAAAATCCGATGGAACGCATAAATTTTGCCCGACGTTCCCGCCATGAGTATCTGTGAGGTTTCTGAAGCTAATAGCAGACAAAGGAAAACCAAGTAAAATGGTTCCATAATAACGCGGCTCTCCATGGCCATGTGGTGATTTCGACTAGCGATAAAAATTATGTTATCCATATGGTGATAATCTCCTGCGCATAAATCGATGGACCTTCAAAAAGTATGATGCCAATTTAGAAGTTCGTTTTAAAAATACATTAGGCAAAGAAAAATCCTGCGATTTGCAGATGGCATAGACATACATAGCGAATTAAAGGACAAATGAAAGGATAAACTAGTTGGAGAAGGGGAGAGGGATTGGATAAAGAAGAGAAATAGAAAATATAATTTAAAAAATCAAGGTTGTACAATCACTCAATATTCTTAAAAACGAAGAAGCAGAGATGCCAAATAAAACTCGTGAAGGCCAATGACAGGCGGAACATTTAGCCAATTAAGCAACTACATACACCACGATAAATGAGTGAAGGGCATAATAAGGTGAAAAGCGGTGGAAACGATAAAAATATGTGAAAAGTACCTCTTTTAAATGAATACCGTGAAAATGACACAGTGGTACGAGAAATATAATCACTTACGATTTGGTTGATATGGCATGTTTTTCTTTTACAGAAACAAAAATTTTTAACACAGTTTATAATTTTCCTCTTTTATCTAGTGAGGTCTGATTCTCCTTTTTTATGTTAATTGTTAGAAGGTGCAACGATGATCGCAGGAAATAATTAGTGTTTTTTAGTTGAACAAATAAGACTTTTACGTTGCTAAAAAAATTATAAAGTAAGTTAAAAGTAAGTGGAA
This sequence comes from Rhinocypha anisoptera, assembly GCA_011762765.2. NCBI lineage: Eukaryota > Metazoa > Arthropoda > Insecta > Odonata > Chlorocyphidae > Rhinocypha > Rhinocypha anisoptera. The sequence continues at coordinate 1,777 of WURS02026814.1, read as the reverse complement.
AAATAACACCATCGTAGTAAACATATCATACACTATCGTAAAAAATCGTAGTTACAAAAGTAGTGTTTCGAATGAAATAACCAAATATTTGACTATTTAAACGATGTAGACTCGGTGGAATGCGGTGGAAAGATCCGAAGATCCGAGTTGCGGTGGAAACGATCCATAATCTCAGGAATAAGCAACACTTGCAATATCCACTTTTAAAATCTTCTTCATTTCGTCTTGTTTCGGTGCACCAAATCAGTTTCAAGCACCGGATTGCGCTTGAAAAAGGTGGAGTACACGGAAACTGGTCGAAAATAAGAAGATTAAAAAAAATATAAAATGTGGAAGTGTTCTTTTTTCCCTAAGATTAAGTTTTTTTAGCGCCGTTTACTGAAAACACATTCAGTGAAAATACGTATTCCCCCCCGGTTGGACTGGATTCCCGGGTTATTCAACCGACCGTTTCCAGCGGTTAATCGAGGTTCTACTGTATATAAATGTACGTATTTATTTGATAATTATTAACTTGTCTGCATACAGCACTAAGGCAATTACGATGCCACAGTATAATAACGCACAACGAGGACAAAATACAGGCGCGCGACCATGTTCCATAGGCGGAGGATTGAAAAAAAACCTCCGAGAGTCGGAATTCGAAGCCGAGACCTCGGGATCGGTAGACGAGGGACGTCGTCACCTCACCCCCAAGGAGGTCGACGAAATTCGAATGGCATTGAGCGCAAGTCGACGGCATCCCACAGGGGAAATCAGAAGGTAGCGTCGCGTGGGTAGCCCGAGGCCCCTCTTATGACGGCGGGGGACCAGGACGTCGGGATGTCGGTGGCGTCGAATCGTTTTGGATCCATCCGCAAGGAAACCTTTAATTTCATGCGATTCCTCCTGTCGCTTCTCTTCCATTTACTAATAGGTTTGTGCGTTGACGGCTACAGTAACGGTGCGAGAATGTAGCTTCCTAAGGGATTGGAAATTGCAGGCCGAAGGGGGGGAAAGGAAAGCAATAAGGGAAAACGTCGGAAAACATAAGAAATCTACCGGCGCGCACCCATGGATTTTGATCGAGAGGGCGTGGTTATGTTCCCGACCCAAAATCTTTCAAGGTATTCAAAGTAGCCCAAAGTCTGGTCGGACTTGAACTATTTTGTAATCTTCTTACGCACTGGAAAACGTAATTCGTTTGCACGTTAGATGCCACGTAATCTCTCAAAAGATCAATCTTTTGACTTTTCCTATGGGTGGAAAGTCCCGCGCAGTAATGAGAAATAGACAGAAAAAAAACGAGGGAAGGTTTTAAATGGACAGTGATTGTTCTGAATCCACCCGAAAAAAGAAAAATATTATTTTTATATCCTGAAAAACGTTGTTTCCAAATTTCCCAACATTTACATGTAATTCGTACAATACATGTATATTCCATGAATTGTTTAAAGGCAAGGTGACGTGAAAGACATTAAAATGGTGATCACCACACTTCGTTCTAATCAGGTGTCGCTTGCACGGGGGAATATGAAGCTGGTAATTATAAAAGAATTAAACAATACCTGGAATGCTACATTGGTGTTAGAGGTAATCATCCGCAAGTCAACCATGAAATGTTACCAATTGAAAGTGATGTCATATGTTGTTTATTATATGCAATTGTACGGTGCATTCAGGTTATAAAGCCTCAGAATTTTTAATATTAGATAAAACAGAACTAATTATTCACCTTAAAAACAATAAAACTTGTGTTACTTCTCGACGTAATCTCCCTGCAGCCGTACACATTTTT
>WURS02026803.1:0-11745 GCA_011762765.2 Rhinocypha anisoptera | reverse complement strand
TTTACAATTCTTTCCAAATCTACCATAAACAACCTCTCTCTCTCTCTCTTCCTACCATTCCCTGAACCTTTTTATTTGTCCTCCATTAGACCGTTTCCTTACACCCTTACCTAAAATGCATGTAACACTTTCTACGCCATTGAAAATTCTTACTTTGTTAACCTTATTATCTTTAACTATAATAACTCTTTAATCTTAGTTTTGATGACCTTATCACCACTATCATAAGAAGTTCAAAATTTTGAGATTAAAAAACCAGAAAATGTTGTGATATTGTTCAATGCATATCATTGGATTCACAAAGAATTACGTATTCAATAATTCAAAGAGGAGATCAAGTTAAATAAACATGAAAGGAAATATCAAAAAAGTAAAAAGGAAAAGCATAATGTGAATGTCTAAATTTGCTTGAAATGATTAATATATCAATTCTATCTGCATAACTGCACTTCACATAATGTTGCAAATTATGAGTAGTTATTACGTAAATACATATGTGAGTAGTATATCAAAAATGCAAATTATGAAGCACAAAAATTACAACCTAAGCAAACAAGAGATATCAATTGTAGATTTAAAAATAATATGTACATCAGTATAGAGATTGCAACTATATTCAAGGATTCACATTGAGGGAGCTCAAAAATATATTATGCACTTGCATCATTTTTTACTATAAGCAATTTTGATTTGATCTATTAAAGTGGATAAACTGGAAACTTTTGCGGACCTTATAAAATTAAATTTAATTCACAGATGGAATTATCATCATCATAAAATTCTAGGCTACAGCAACTGATGATAAAATGTCTAAAACAAGTACATATTTCAAAGTATAGGAAAATTGAAAATAAGCAGAAAAGAAGAAGCACTTAAAAATCATAAAATTTGGGGTCCTTAATATTCAACTGGTTGTTTAGATTAAGAAGTAATACAGTCATTACAGCTTTACAGTCATTAATTACTCAATTTTAAATCTGCTATCATTTTAGATTTTAGATGGGTACCAAGGATGTATGGCATATAATCCAGGTTACATAATCTAATAAACTGGGTATGAAATTACTAAAATATGTAATAATAGAAGAGGGAAAATCTCAATGGTGCAAGCATTAATAAAGTTTTTCCTTAACTACTGGATTTTCTCAACTATCTTATCTACATACATATACATTGAATACCTAAAATAACCAGTATAATATAACAGCAATGCTTCATTCCATTCCCCTTTTATATCTTTTGCTTTAAAAATCCAAGTATCCTTAATAGTCATTATCATTACTTTTCATACTTAATATGTATTGGGAAAACACTCATATTTGTATTAAAAAACTAAAGTCTCATAATGTGTGCCTAAGCACATTAGTGTCTAAACACAGATTCAGATGATACAAGATGTAAAATGAATATTCTTCAATGACAATTGGAAATACATTACTCCACTAAGGACGTTTGCCTCCAGTGATTTGATGCAAACAATTATCATGAAGACCATAAGAAAAATCAGAAGTATATATCCTTCCATGTTGCTTTCTTTGATAAAAAAATACCATTTTCCTACTCCTTAGTGCACTCTCCTCCTCCAACAGATGAAACTAGTATATATGTACAGCAGAACCTGGTTAATATGTTTTTCAAGGGACCACAAAAAGTAGTATTAGTATTTTTGTTTATAGGGTGCTTCGACGGCTATGGTCATTTCGCACCTCTTCAACTCAATGAAAAAGCCCATCTGGACAAACACAACATCCACGCCCTGGGTGGAATTCGAACCCGCGACCTTTGGGTTAGCCGGCAAGCACACTACCCACCAGGCTAACCCGGTCGGTCAAAGGTGACCACAAAAAATTAACCTATTAGCCATGTAAGTAAATGTTGCCATTTAGGTAATTGCAATCAGAAGTAAAAGTCATCATAATTTCAATTAATTCCAAAGTTCTCATATTTCTCTTTTCCTTTACTCTTTTCACACATAAATTTAACTAAATGATCACTAAATTGCCAATAAAAGTAACTAGGTTGAAAACTGTAAAAGTAACTTTCATGGTTTTCTAAGGATGTAATTTCATCATAACAATGTCACTTCACTTTGATTCATTGATGAAAATTTTGAGCTTAGTCATTTAGCCTTTCTCTTGAAATATCTAATTAAAGGCCTCAGCTGCAAAAAGGTTTTTTACATTTTTTAGTTCAAAGTTACATAAAAAGTTTGTCCAAGGTACTCTGTATTTTATTTCTTGTTGTGGTGGCTAATATTTTTGCCTCAAGTTGTACGTTGAGATTCAAAGAGTCATATGCTACCACAGCACTAGTCAAGTAAAAGCACACTCACTCCATAGCCTCCACCATTTTAGCCAGAGTTTTTTGTTGTTTTTTAGAGTGACCAGTTTATTTTGTACCAGTAGATTTCTATATTTTTTTAAAATATCGGATGACTCCTTGGTGGGCAAAGGGGCTGAAGGTGACTTGTCGTGTTTGCTGGGAATAAATCCACCCAGATGTTTCTTAAGTAACTGGTATTGACAGGATGTACAGCCCAGGGGTTGACAAAATGTAAAATTTTTATATTTTTGCCTCCCAGTTTGACATCTAAAACATGCAGAAAGGTTTCAAAAATAGCTATTGTCATCCCTGCTGCTGGGTTAGCGATATACTTACAGGAAAAGAATCTAACATTCTTGAAACACCCCGGCTGTTCAGATTTCCCTATCACAAGCGGTGTCAGATTGTCAAATCCAATCACATTGCAACACAACAGAAATGTCAGGCCTCTGCTTATTTAATTTTTCTCCATGAGATTTTTCTCCTTTAAATGCTTATGTTTGATCTGGTAATAAATTGAAAAATAATCTGGTCACATTAGCATTGTAAACATCATAGGGGCTGTAGCCTTCAAGCAACTGGGGTAGTGTTGCTTTCGTCCAGATTTGTACTATATCAAGGTTAACATTGGCTGATTCACCAACCACTCGCACACCTAAAAACTAATTCATGCCTGTTTTTGAAACCATCGAGCCAATCATTGGAGAAATTGAAGTTTTCAATGCCTGGAATTCCACCAAGTGATAGCCTCCACAGTGAACTTTTTTCAATGCCTATTTTTGCAGCCATATGCAATGCCTTTTCTTTGACGATGGAACCATAAAACGGCAAATTTGAACTTTGTGCTTGTTTGCACCATTTAAGTAGAACATCTTCTAATTCTGGATATTTCCCATCACAAATGCACTTTCACTCCTTATCACATGGATTTTTTTCCCGATTACGGACAATTGTGCTTAAAGTGAATGCAGGATTATTTGATCTTCTCACTAATTCTATTCACTTTACATGTGGATTTTGTCAACTTCTAGAATATTAATTTTTTCTGATGTTGTAATCTTCTTCACAACTCATTTATTTTCCATTTAAAATGGAATTAAACTGTCCTTCCAATCATAACATGTGTAATAGAAACTAATGCTCACTCACAAAAACATAGTTTTATGTGATGTCACGATAATAAAGAAATGGATATCTTATGAAAGTTACAAAGCTAAGTGGTGATATTCAATAAATAAATTTGAGAGTTTCGGTTGTTAACTCTACTTTTTAGATGCCGAAATTGGATTTGCGGGTTGCATAACAGCAAGCTTTGTACATACTAAACAGAAAGCTCTAGTATTAAACTCGTACTAACCAAACAATTTTACCAGTATTATGTCCTGATGGTTCCAGGACTGAGAAAAATCAACTTACTAGGGAGGAAAGTGTGCTAAGGAGGAACGTCATAACCAGGTTTCACTGTATTTAAATTATTAACTTCATGAAACTTATTCAAGTTATAAGGTCTCCTATTTTATTTCCTGGAATAAGAAAGGCAGGGGTTGATTGAGAAGAGATGGTGTTATTTGGATTGATATTAGATGGCAGGACTATACAAATGATTGAATTCAAGTAGTATTCCCAAGCAAAAGAGTACCATATTTCCCGGACTATAAGATGCACTTTTTTACTCTAAAATGTGCTCTAAAATCATTCTGCGTCTTATAGGCTGGGAAATACGGTATTTAAGTTTCTTTTTGTAAATTCTAACCTGAAAAATCAAGGTGCAACTTGTGCACCTGTGGATCTTATAGGCCGGGAAATACAGTAAATGGTGAAGGGTATTGTTAAGGTTAAGGTGAAGCTGTCATGGTGAAGGAGAGCCCAAATAACCTTCACCAATACCATAGGCAGGGAGAGCATCAATTCCTTCTTCAAAAGAGTATATTAAATTTATTAATCTGCAATCAAGGAATAGTGATTTATTTGCACATTCAATTAGAACCTTTGAGAACTTGACAGCTGAATGAGTCATGAAGTATCATGGACATGTAAAGTGTATTTGTAGGTGAGACAGCTTAGAGAAGGCTGAGTTTGGGTGAAAATACACCAAAGTCATTGTATGTTTCATCTGAAAAATCTTTTAGATTTGTGCCCAACACCCTGAACGGCCATCTGAATATGCATTACCTGTGCAATGAAAGCTAGGTTTCACCTATATAGATCAGGCAATGTAATGTTACAACAGTTAATATTACCTGTGATTTTGTTTCATCAACTGTTACAATGGATTTCATTCTTCAACCCAGAAACCAATGGGGCTAAATAAAAGCATTGTATAGGATACATCCGAATAGGAAATAATCATTGCCAGTAATGGTTACTCCAATAGACTGGTTGATACTCTTTACAGGAGAAAAATATCTCAGATAGCACAGAGGTAGATTTACAGAACTCAGACCAAACAACACGATGAGCTGAGATGGCATCAAATCCCCTTCCTCGGGAATTTGTCAATCAAAGTACAACGCCCCAAGGAAAAAGTAAGGGTGGCCTTCTACAACAGACACAAGCGTGGCAATCTACTTGGATCTCCGAAAGACAAAGAAAAGGCAGATGAACAAAACAGGATGTACATGCTACAGTGCACGGATTGTGATGCCATCTACATTGGCAAAATGGGGAGGAACTTCTCCACAAGAGCAGCAGAGCATCGAGCCTGTTTTCTCCATAATAGAGAAAACTCCCACTTTGCAAAACATCCCCTCAACAAGGGACACCAGAGCAATTTCAGCTCGAAGATTCTACATGTGAAGAAGAAGGGACGTAGATTGAATGCCCTTGAAGAGCTTGAAATCTTGAGCCACACAGATGCACAACAGAATTTAGTTAATGACCACTTGTATCTCTCACATTCCCCCCTTCTAAACTTCCCTTCAACACTTGCCCAAACACCTTAACCTGAACCCCCCCCCCTTTCACTGGATAACATCTCTCTGCCTTAATCCACCCCACCTACACCTCTTCCCCCTTCTGCCACTCAGCATTTCCCTGCCTTGCCTACATATACTGAAGTTTTTACTCACTTTTCACCTTGATAATGTTAATGTATAAAGAAACCATGGTCAGACTAAATAAATCTTTATGTGGAAATAACAAAGCTAATTCTTCTAAATTTACTACTAAAAGCACTGTAATTCACGGATGCCAATGAAACTTTAGGATACAGTCAGTTTGGATAAAACAATGGTAATCACATTTTGGAACATCAAAGTTGTGAAACTGAATCGTCAAGGGCAACACAGTAATGGTTGAAAAATTGGAAGATGTGTTACAGAGGAAATAGCTCCACTCACTACGAAAAAAGACTTGAAAACCCCAAAGTTGTGCTCTTCAATCACTATGACACTTCTGCATTGGGTGGCACATGTCAACAATATTTCAAAGACAACTTTGAGGCACTGTATTTACCCCAAAACCAATATTTTATGCTTTATCACACACTGGAGAACAATCTCTGTAAACATATATTTTCTCATCATTGCATTGGTCTAAGAATTTGTACATAGCATCATGTTGATAGGTAAAGGTACTGATTAAGGTAAGCTTTTGATGATGAACCCTTCAAGTAACAGAAATAGTGCCCCAATCTACAGAAAATCAGGCTTTATCTCTGCATATGTCACCCCCAACACTCCATTCAAAATCCAAATTCTTTTCCTATCCCTACCTCACTTTACCAGAATTCTACCCTTTATTCTGATTTCAACACCCTATCACCTCCAAATATCCCCTCCATTCACTTACCCTGCCTTCTCTGGACTTTGCCCATGCAATTGCCATTCCACCACTACCATTCCTAGCAATTCTACATTTGTTTTCCTTTCTGACAACATTAATGTATTCATCCTTCACCAAGTCTCAAAAACCTCCAAATGGGTTATAATGGGTCCAAATGGGCAAAATAATTTTTAGAACCTTACAGTAATGCATTCCATATGAGAGTTGGTCACAACATGTGCCAAACAAAGTGTTTGTATGAATTGTACAATCATTGTGTCAGCATTGTGCACAATCTGCTTGTCTAAGGAGAGAATGTTAACAATTGACAAGATGCTTTAAGTTTACAATGAAAATATTTTCATCCAAAAATATTAAAAGACCTTATAACTGGAATGCATTTCATAAATTCCACATGGCTAACAATCCAAAGGATCTTTCACCCAGTGTTAGTGGCATTAGGCTCCAGATTACCGAAGTATGGATTAAAATAGTCTGCTGTATTGATAAAAATATAGTTTTTCAAATAAAAGAATAACATTTTAGGGTGTTTCTCCGTACAGCAATACAGACTGAATGAAATTGAAGGAGAGCACCAACTGCATCACGTGGGAAAATGCTGTGTTAGCAATTTCTTTATGGAAACTAATACTTTAATTTCAGTACTCCTCTTAAGTGACATTGAAAATACAATATCAGGAAAAATGAGAAGACATAGTTTACAAAATCAGGGAGAAAAATATTAAGTACTCATTTCTATTTGACTGTTGCCATTTCTCTAACATTAACTATAGAAAATGTTACTTTTTACACACCTTCTACTTCTCAAAGTCAAAAACTGATTAAATATATGTGATAAATTAACAGAGTTGAATTTCTACTTGGAATGAACAAAAATAATTCATTCTGATAAAACTCACCCAGCGATTTGCCCTTGAAGGTCTTGCATGATGCGATGACAGAGAGCATAATGCTGAGCCTGAGTTTCAATAAACTGATGGAGATACCGCAAGTGAGATGCGTGAGAACTCCCGACCCCTTCCAGTAACAATTTTGTGATTTCAGCTTGGCGATCAAACTCAGACTGGGCCACCCTCAGATCTCGTTCAGCCTTGAAAGGACAAAACACAAAAGGCAATCAAAATTAATCCTACAAAAACTTCCATGCCTGATTTTTTTCCTAAACTGCACTGACTGCAGAAAAAAACTTTCGTGTAAAAGAAAAATTCTGTTTTTGTTGGAGAAAATAGAAATATAACCATACAAAAGAGGAAACTGGGGAGTAAACTCTGTGGAGGAGAGGGAAGGGGCAGAACACTATGTGCATGAATGTCTGTCCATATTTTATACATAACACTTTTTTATAAATTCACCGTAAGTGATCTGTTTGGTGTCCAATAGGTGTCATTCCTCATCCATCCATCCCTGTCCTCTGCTCCCATTTTCCTTCCTTACTCTCATTCATACTTTAGGTCATCATTTACTTCCTCTTGTCACTCTCCCTTTTACTGTGCCTTCTATTATCTCCTTCAGTAAACAGTTCCTTTTCAGTGCATGGTCTATTCAGCTTTTTCTTTTCTTTTACCCATATATTATTTTTGGTGGAAGAGGCATAGACGTTAGTCAATTTTCTAAATTAAAACATTTTAAATAAAAGAAAGAGGTCATGGTAGCCCAGTGGGTAGAGTGCTTAGCTACTGGCCGGGGGACCTGGGTTCGAGACCGGGTGACGACCCTCCAGACACCTCTAGCTAAACCCAAGCTGAGTGATTTTTCAGGTACCACATCTTCGTGGGAAACCACAGGCGGCACAGGAAAATGAACTGGCCCCTCTACCCTGATGTGAGAATTTCCACACGCCGTGGGCTTAGTACTACGTGAGCTCTACCCTCACTTAACATACTAACCTTCGGGTTGATCACTGTGGTATATGGTAAATAAAAGAGAATTCATTTTTAAATTGAAAACAGCAATCTCTTACTCAACAGCATTCCATACACTGCTGTCATATATTAAAATTTATTTTCAAGTTTAAGTACTTTACAAGCAAATTCCTTTGTCAATGATTCCTCTGGGCTGATAATTTAACCTTCTTTTTTCCTGTTTCTGCCACTGCCTACACTAATAGGGTAGAGACACTTGGAAAAGTAGAAAGCCTACACTTGGGAAAGTAGAAACATATCACCAAATTTAATAGTCGACTGGATTATAACAAAATGTATATGACAGACATGCATTAACCCTTTAGTGCTGGAGCCCTAAAACTGGTATACAGTCCTTGCATATGAGTAGTGTGCGACAAAATAAATGAAAAATTACAAAAAAAAGGCATTCATACTGGAGGGGGATGATTCTGAATACCCAATATATGTTTTTCGGCATGAAAGGGTTAATACATTTAAAAAATATCATGTGTCCATATTGTATACTCTCATATGAGTGGAACCAAGGTTACAAACCTTTGGGAAAGGAATATTGCACATATTATTTCACCAAATATATATACAGTTTAGAAGTAAATATATCACTAATTTCTATCACACTACAGTACTAGTTTTTACATAACGTGTCTACAATTGACATATACACTGTATATATGCACAGACTACATGGTAACCCTAAAAAATGAGGAAAATACATATTCTTAGACAGAAATTTAATTAAGCTATTAGTACTTTTGATGCACAGGCAAAATTAGCAGGTACTATGAGGTACCTGATGATGGCTATGCTTTAACTTGTACATTTATAAGATTACATGGAAGAATAAATAGCTTTCCTCAATTCATGAGCAAGAACATAAACATAGCTGAGCCTAAAAACCACTGGCGACAATAACCCTAATTACCCAAATTTTTTGACCCTAAAATAACATCTGGGGGCTGATCAATATTTTTTATTGAAAAATCATAACTACTGGTTTATGCTGTTTTTATTAGAAAGTTTTTATGCAAATAATATTAATGTGTAATTGCTAATTATATCAGGAGTAACATATCATAAAAATTAGGTAATACCTTCAGCTATTGAGCAATGAAATGAAAAACAAAGATTTAAAAAATATCATCATTTCTAAAATACAGTCGGGCCCCAAGTATTTTTGAGGGAAATTCCGGAAAAGGATTCCCTCATTTATTTTTCTCTTTTTGTGTTATAATTTTCTCCAAACTTGTAAATTATACATGTGCACTATACAATACACATATAATACACTCAAAATAATTCAATGGTTTTTGGATTATTTTTTTTTATTTTTTCATTACATTTTATGGTGATGTGCATACGAATGGCAAGTGCATGGAATATCAATTTAAATGATCATATTAGGCACTTGAATTAAATGGAATTCTATGACCTATGGATTACAACCATTGATAAAGAATATTGGCAATATGGAGGAAGGGTGTACAATGTACTAGTTATGCTGTTGAATATCTTCAATCCCAAAAATTAATGTGATAAGAAAAACTGATATGACAATTAATATATATCAATGTCATTTGATGGGCTTCAAAATTTGATGTGATAATTCTATGATTTTTCTTAAGTAGATGCAAAATAATATCAAGACTACTATCATAAACATTCATTAAACTACCAAAATTGAGATGCAAACATACCTGCTCCAGAATTACTTCTGGACTAATTCCATCCTTATCCTGTGCAAAGCATTGGAAAGAAATAACCAATACTCTCATTAAACACTTAAAATACATGTATGTCAGTGATTCTGTATCTTAGATAATATTATTTATGATTAATACTTTATATTTTTAATAACACCTTCAATATATCTGATAAATGACAATGAAATAGTCCAATGTTCAATTATAAAACTAAGTGAAACCTTCACTCACTTAAGCAATACAGAATGTTTCCTAAATAAATTACTAGGGATGGTCAGATCAGATCTGTTGGATTCAAGGATCCAAGGATCATTCATTTCATCACTATCGAAATGGGATCCAAAGATTCAAGTTAAAATCGGATCTGGAACAGAGATTTTAAAGTTTGGTGGCGTAGTGATCGAAACACTACTAAGCAGGTACTAAGAGACTAACAAATTTTATTTTTTTAATTATTATTATTAAGACATTACAAATTAATAGTTTAGCAGCTTGAAATATTTTATATTATTTTTTTCATCTTAGAAATGAAATATCCACATTTTGTGACAAAACAGTGAATTTGGCAGCTACCCCTAATACTGTGGCGTTGTTTACATATAAGTTTATGTAATCCCCAGCAAGATGCCGCAAGGGCATGTGGCAGGTTTGGGTGATAGTAAATTTGACTTTCATCTCATATTAGCTTACAGAAATGCCTCCCGAAATGTGAGAACATCATTCAATGGACCCCGAGAACAACACACATGCAGTTTGTATGTACTGTGGTGAAAAAATATTTTGTGAAAATGCCAAGTTTACTTCACCACTATCAAAGCATCAGTGCACAAAGCACACATTACTATACAAGAAATATGAACAAGAACAAATACATTTATTTAAAAGTTACAGCCTGATCTCTTCTATTAATTTCATTAATATTTTAATAGGGATGATCGAATTCATGTTTTCCTCAAATCCAGGTTCAAATCTTAAAGGGATTCAAACTGAACCTCATATCAAATCCAAATCGAAAAGATGAACCTTCACCAGTTGGAGAACTCAATGGAGCATTGGAAGCACTCGAAGGAGTTAAATTGCTTGCATCTTCACCCCTTTTCTGTAGATACTTTTATTGTAGGAAGTAATTGGTGATTTTAGGGGAACCATTATGACTTATATAAGGAAAATTGTGTGAAATAAGGTTTATGCTGGAGTATAAGTATTAATTAAGTAGACAAGCTAGTTATATTCCTGAAATAATAACAATAAAAAAAATTTTGTCAACATTTATCAGGAATTTTTCCCCTGTAATATCCAGCCAACCTCTGCCGCATATAGGCTGGTTACTAGAAGCTGTACTGCAATTAACCCTCAACATCAATGTGAAACTGACAAAATCATATTCATCACTATCAACCATGACTCCTTCCGAACTTCGAGTATTATGATATGACCTTGTTCAGTTTTGCTACTTCCTATTAAAAGGATTTTATACATTCAATAATGCATAACTAAATAGGTCAAGTTACTTTTTGCAACAAAGTAAATAAATTACAAATTCATTTCACCTTTTTAGTTTACCGAGAAAAAAATTCTGGCCAAATAAACATGGCAATTCAGATTATTTCTGCATTAATACAATGGTGTGATTTTCAAACTACAGTAGAAGCCCGCTATAGCGAGTGTGGCTTATAACGAGAGCATCGCTATAGCGAGTGATCGTTTTGAGTTGTCGGTCCATGTGTTAAAACATAGGGAGTTCCGCAGGTTATTACGAGTGGTTACACCTGCACTATTGCTATAGCGAGTAGATATTGCCATGGTTGTCACTCGGGTTGCATAAATCGCAGGATTCAAACACGTATTACATTGTCATACCTCGCGAAACTACATTGTAATGAAGACTTTATGAGAGACTTTGTGGTGATTTACAAGAGAAGACTTTGTGGTTTCATGTCACAGACTTTGCTGGGGATGGACTGAACAACTTATCTTGGAATCTGTGCACCAGTCTGTCATTTCCTGGTGCTATTTCATCCTTATAGCCAATCAAT
>WURS02026783.1:0-11746 GCA_011762765.2 Rhinocypha anisoptera | reverse complement strand
GCCTCCACCCAATCCCTCCTCCCGAAACGGACGGCCACGTGGAGGAGTGTCCGCCCGTCGAACCCCCTGGCGTCCACTTCGGCCAGTCCCCCCAGCATCTCCCTCCTGGAATTATCCATTGGGCCCGCGACGATGGCCATGAACAACTGCTTCTCTGGTTCAAGGGATGTGTGTTGAACTCTGGTGGTCATTTCTATGAAGTGGTGGGACTTTATATATATTGTCTTGTGCTTCTGGTGTGGTGACTCTCTGAAGGAGTGATCAGAGGTCAGAGGATAAATGCTCCTCTTTTCGGTGATAATCTGGAGTCTCCAATAGGTAAAGAGGAAATATGTCCCCTAATACTTCTGCGGCCTTGGGTTGACATGTCAGTTGTCTGAAATGTATAATAAATTCTCGTCCATGTTTTCTGAATACTTATAAAAAAATAAATATTTATATAACCAGAGGAACTACTATGTTATTAAGATTTAAGAAAAATATGATAACACAGGAAAGTGTTAGCAAGAAAAGTCTATTTTTATAGTACAGAATGATTATTATATTGAACAGAGAAACCATTCTCAGTAAGAAATACTAATATTAATCATCTTGTTCCTTGTTTGAAACCAATTATTCTATTAAATTTAATTTTAAACAACAAATATCACGTGATCCCTAATATTTTCTCTTTTACTGTAATCGATGACCTTGCAGCAAGGATTATAAACATATGCATAAATGTGTACTAACTGTCAAGGAGAGTGAACAACTGTATTAAATAGCTGTAATAAAATCAACAAGGAATAAAATAATCTTTCAATTAACAGCGTATCTTAGAATAAATTATTTTCCTTCAAATAAATGAAATCAACGTTTTTATGTTAAAGCAGATCGTGACCTAGAATATAATTTTAAAAGAAAAACATGCCTGGGAATAATAATCTCCCTGTCAAAAGCGGTGAATTAAAAATTTTTAACTTTGCCATCTATAAAAATGCCAGTGTTAATTTTCATGGCTGTAATGGTATTATCACTAAATACAAGTCAAAGATGTTACAATGAATAAAGTCTTTTTCAACTAATTGTTTCTTAGTTTACTGTCATAAATACCTTGCACTGTAAGTATAATTCATTTTAAAAATGTGGATAAATTAACAGTGGATGTCCAGATTCTTTGTTAATCTTGACTGCAGAAGATATTCTTTCTTCCCGTAACCGTGTCTATCTGTTTTTATTTTGATTTACAACCAGAATAATTTCACCGAAAGACGAATTTGAATGTTTCTATCATTTTTTAATTACGGTTTCCATGGATGAGCTACTCTAATTCTCGGTTATTTACTAGGTAAGAATAATGAAATCTACATTTAAGAACATTCTTATTTCATTATTAGTTATTTATTCACTTATTTATGTTCATATATTTTATAACTAAAAAAATTGTTTTTAATCTCGAAAATCGGTTATCACTTTATACGTATATATAGATACGTATATGCTTCATATTTACATATTTTAAGTATTCCCTGGAGGAATATTAGAGCATGTCCTTTCGTTGCAGGTTTTATATGAGAAATTGTAGGCACTTTAATTATTGATGCTCGTAACACATTTCTCCTGCCTTTATGGCAATAAGAAAGCCTAACTTTCATTATGTATGAAAGGGTCTTAACAGTTTGATATAATTAATTTATATCGAACTGTAATGAAAGACTGGATGTATCATCAGTAAAAATTCCCGATCCGATTATCTGTAATTATAGGACTACAATTTTCACCGTAGATACCCGTGTATTCTTTGAGTGATTAAAAAACCTCAAAATGTGGACCTCCTTTGAGTCCCGTGGGGTTAATATTTAAATTATACAGTAATGGCAATATTTGGATTTAACAGGGTACTGCAGGTTTCACTCACATTATGTTATGAAAAAATTTATGCAGAAATTTTTAAAATTGAATTAAAAATGGAATTAAGCAAAAACTATTTGTGCTTGGAATATAACTATACACATCTCTGTGTATAAAAGTCAAGAATGGCTTTCCAACATTTTTATTGAATTTCTCAAATCAGACTTCGTGTGACCTCTCCCCTCCCCGCCATACACTTCCACCCCACCCCCCACCCTTTCTCGAGTGCACGCCCCTCATCCCGGCCACCCTCCTTCGCTCCCTCCCCTCCCTCCCATTCTTTCCGCATTTTCTTCACTTTTTATCTCCCCCTCCCTCCCCGTCTGTCCTCCCCTATCTCCCCTCGTCATCTGTCGCGTCCTCTCTCTGTCTCTCTCTCGAGTCATCCGATTCCCTCATTCTTTCCTGGGCTTCATACCGCTTCCCGTGCCCATTCTCTCTCACCGTCTCTCTCTCTCTCACTCACTCACGCCATCGTCAATGTTCTCGATCCTTGATTTTATATAGAACTCTGTCCTTCGGCACAACAAGGCTTATAGAATTGCTGAAATGTAAAGATAAATTTTCTCTTTCTATAAGATATTATAAAGTCTATTAGTTTCTTTCATGTGCAGGTATAAGGCAATTAAAAATCACTAGTACCCTGTTAAGTCACGTACAATCGATAATAAAAGGTTAGATGTGCCTATTAGTTTATTCCATGTGATGATAGGAATAAAGCTACTTCAAACGAAACGAGCGCTATGGATTTGGGTTACGTTTATATATATATATTAAAATTATTCCAATATATCTGGATCTACTAACAAGTGAACCAAACCTAAAATCCTCAGAATAGTGACGAGACTGCTTTCGTTGATGTTAGTTCATTTTGTTTTAGCAAACATCATCAGCATATCACCATTTCTATGACTTGCATTTCATTGTATTTTCCAACCTCATCTCTCGGTCACATCAATGGTGTTTCAGTTGTTTAGTCAATCGCAAAGAGGAAATGTGGGGCAACCCGCGGTGGCGGTCAGAGGTCAGGTTGATGGAATCGTGAAATTCCCGGCACGAGCTCGGAATGGCCAACGTGGCCCGAAGAGTAGAAGACGGACATCCTACGAGACAGATTTTGAACAGTTTGGAAGAAGAGGACAGTGGACCATGCATAGAGCTGAGGGGGTGGCGGCCGTTGTTATACTGGCTCTCATATTCATTCTAGCTTCTATGCGTTGTAACATGCTGCTATTAACTCGTTCAACCGATAAAATGAGCATAGATCTCAAAACCTTATCTCATTGAAGGTTAACAAACAATTGCTGTCGGCGAAGTGATATGGTTTTCATACTTCAATTACCCAAGATCGAATTTTCGAAATTCAATCCGTCCAGAAATTGAGACCTTAATGACAGCAGGGAACAGCCAAGTGTTTCTGGTTAGAAAATAATCTATTGAGTTAAAGTCATGTTCTGTTAAAATAATAATTATATGGATTCAAAATTGGTTACAAATTACAAGTATCTAAAATTTTTTATTTAAGTGTATTTGGCGTACAGTTGAGAATTAGTTTTGCTCTGAAAGAAATTGGGTCTTAAGAAAAGCCAAATTACGGAAACAAACATAATGGCAAAAGGCAAAAATTTTTGTATCACTTCATTTTATGAATAATGTTTTCCGGCATTGCACCGGAACGCCTTGGATTTCTGATCTAAGGAGAACAAAAGAGAAAGTTCTGAAATGGAAAAAAAGTAAAATCAAGCCATCTATAGGACCTGTTAGGCCTAAAGACATGAAATATTTTCCCTGAGTTATATATGTCTACGTAATACCCTGAAAGTTTTATATAATTAAGTACGAAGCAATGACGCTTTCAGAAATAATTGTTACAACTGCGTAGGTTTGTAAATGTCATCCATAGTTTGCAACGTTGTCGAAATTCCAAATGAAAATTTTCAATAAATTCACAGTAATATTTCTATATTTACTCAGGATAATCTTCCTACAAAATCACGTAGGATTTATTCATATAACATCTACGTAAAAATATGTTACAATTTGGTCCGAATGCATTGCTTACTGGGGTTCCTATCGTCTTATATATTCACGTGTGAGGCAGATTACAACTTTAGCATATTGTGGAGCATAGCGCTTTGAAGAAAGGAAGCCATTCTTGGGAAGTTCTTGTGTCTCCTCCCTCGTGAGCCAACCTCTAAATTTCACAAATAGGCTCTTTGATGGCGTCAGGGAATTTTCTAAAGACTTAACAACCTCGCGACAACAAACGGGTTGAGAATGCCAACTTCACCCCTACTTTTTGAAAGCTGGCTGACACATGGAAGCGCTAAGATCTACTCCGTGCTAAAAGAGGGATTCTTTTAGCGGCTGCGGGGCTCAAAAAGAAATCAGAGCAAAAACATTCCGTAGCAATTATATCCAGAAATTACGTTTTGGTATTGGTTCCTAGAAAATAAATTGTTTTACTGTGGGAGTATTTCACGATTGGTCCTTTGATTGTGACAGGATGAGTGACACTGATTTAGACGCAATACGCTTCAAAAGAACCTTCGCCATGCCAAAAGGGAAGAAAATAGCCATACTAACGTGCACATGCTCGAATGTATTCCTAAATAAAAAAGAAAGATGTTTATCTATTTACGTGAACTACCTTTTTCTAATAGCCCATCAATCCATTAAGAGCTGAAACATTCGTGTTGTTTGCTCAGACCCTATCCACGTTCCCCATCTCAAAATACCAGAGAGACAGGCGTAAAAAATTAAGCATTGCCGGGGTGAGGAACTACGCACGACGGACATAACATAAGCTAAACGTCAAAAAGAGTAATATTAATGATTCTAGAGACTGCGACGACAGCGTATCTGTAGCGTCGGGTACTTAGTGTTGAAGAGTGGAGGAATGACCGAGCTCGAATCACTAACGACTGGGCTTAACTTATTACCTCTGTCACTCATTTCTCCTTATTTATTTAGAGCACAAAACACTCGGGAATACGCAGAGACGGGATCGACAATCATTAGTTACTAAAGCGAACACATGTATGTCGACTGCCATCTGTGAAGAAACGTGTGGTGTGAATTGAGCGCATACTTCCCCTGAAAGGAATATTATGTAAATTTAGAGTATAACACCATTGTCATCAGGGGATAAAGGAGTTTTTCACGTTCCGACACGAAATTCTTTGGTACATGAATCATTTGATGTGTTATTTTAAAATAAAGGTGATATTGTTCGTTACTCAAAAGGACTAAATGACAAATATTGACTTTTTCAAAACATTGTCTTTTTTTAATTTCCTGCCATCGTGATGGAATTTAGAGGTTTATTAGCATTCACTTGAAGTATTCAAATGAAATTAAGAATTTCATTTGTTTATTAGTGCAAGTGTAGCACATGACTCACTCACGAAACAGTAATTCTTTTAAGAATATGAAAAAGTTCTACAAGTATTTAAGGTCATACTTATTCTTGGTATTCTAATTTATTTAAAACATATTTAATTTGTGTCACTAACTAATTATGGCATGTTAATAGACTTTTTCAACATATAGCATTCTTTAACACATCAATATATGCCGTTTGGAAAAGAAATGTTTTATATTTGATGTTTGATATTGTTCATCCAGAAAATCATTCATAAAACTGGTGTTTGAGAGTTAGAATAAAATTTCAAAATATGTGTGACGGTGAACTTTTGGAGGAAGGTCTGTACACCAGAATACTTTTATAGCAGTAAGGAAACAAATTTAACTAACACTACACTACTAGTACACTAAATATTAAGGTGTTTCGATAACTAAAGATCTGTTTTGGGGAAACTATGTTCGATAAATTTGTGAGTAACAGAGATTAAGATTAGATTTGCAGAGTAAGAGTTAGGATTAATAAGAAGGGTAATAGGGATATGTAATGAGATGGTAAAAGAGTGCAGGTAATTTTAATTATTTCGGCCTTACCTCGAATATACCTCCAGTGTATGGCACGCTCATGAGACAAGATTGGTGTTGGGGTTAGATTGAGTGCAGCGTAGAGCTGCTAGACTTGTGAAAGGTTGTTACGACCAACGTAGCTGTGTAACAAGCTTATTGGAGAAATTAGGTTGGGAACCAATTGCTGAGCACAGGTTGAAGTTCCGGTTAAATTTCTTATGCACACTTCAGGAAGAACACTTCAGTGAAGAAGTCATAAATATATTACAAAACCCGACATACTACGGTAAATCATATTACACATATAAAATAATTATATATGTACATGTATATATACGAACACACTCACACACTTATACACATAGACACATAAAAAGAAAAACTTAAAAGGCTCACATTGGGAAGAAATATTTCGGGGCTTGCTTGCCCCTTCGTCGGTCAGGGAGTTCTCTCAGACCAACGAAGGGACAAGCAAGTCCGAAATATTTCTTCCCAATGTGTCTTTTAAGTATTTCATACTATGTATGTGTATAAGTGTGTGCGTGTTTTCGTGTTTGCTGCTCGTCTGAGTTTTCCTGAAATAGATTTGTGTGTGTATATATATATATATATATATATATGTGTGTTATTTATTGGTGAGCTCAATCTAACTGGACAAAATACACAACACTAAGCCAAGCGAGAAGACGATTAAGTTGTATCAATAACAGAGACTGAATTAAATAAATTAATTAACTGTATTAAACGCTCAAGCTGCTCGATAATATTTAATTACATTTATCGATGTCTTACAGAATTCCAAAACTTATGGAAATCTTTAAAAAAACTATTTTATATAAAGATTTAATATTTTTGAGAAATTTGTTCCAGCAAATTAATGAAAAATAGGGCATCTGATCGGATTGAGGCTTCTCAGAGATACTTATAGTAATGCACATTTATATTGAAAAAATCTGTTCAATAGAATTACATTTGTGCCACAATATTTTTAGTCACAAAGTCTAGTTATATATTGAAATACCAATGATTTTTCTGCCTAAATTACTTATTAGAGTGATCAGGAAGTATATGTTTCACTGCTAACTAGTATAACGAATGCCATATTTGTCCATATCAATCTGATATATATTTTTAATTGCTGCAACTAAATAAGAATCACTACGTAGTTTCAGAAACTTAATACTAAAAAAATTATTAAGCTCAAAAGGTAAATTAGGTGACAACCAGTCATCCGCATTCCAAACAGTCGAAAGGTGTCTATTTATGGCCTAGAGCAGAATTCTTCACGCTGAACTTCCCTTACCAGATGACTAACTTTCAGCTTGAATGTCGTCAAACTAGAAAATATGTTGAAGTTATTTCTATTTCACTAGCTAATTTATACGGGTGAAAACTATCTGAATATGGTAAAATAATTCTTATATATATTATCTGTTTACCATTAGCCATTAAATATAACGAGCAAACGAAATCATATATATTCAAATACGTTAAAATTATTTAAATTAATTAAGGAAAATAAATAATTCCGCGATCAATTTCTACGGAAAACAATTATTTATGGCCATGTTACGAAATAAAATATTTTTATTTAAAGCGGTGCAACAGAAATGGGAATGAATTTATGCTCTAGAAATTACATTATTAATGTCCCATCTATGATGTTAATTTGTTGTCTCTTATCTTATAATATTGTGTATACAATTTATATTAGTCTACATTGTTTTAACTACTTTGCTATTATTGTAGGACACAATAATTCAGAAATTTCCACTAAAATATGAAGCACTTAATTTAAAAAAAATACTATTCGTTTTGCAATTTTGTGAAAATAACCGGATTCCTACATGTACTCGGGAGAAATGAGTAAAATACCGAATGGCGCAAGTGTGAAACCATCATTTTCCATACTGCAACCAATTTGCACTCACGCTCACAGATTAGGATGACATTAGCGAACGGCTTTTCTCCGAACCAAAGGAGTTCGTATTTACTTGCACATGGAGGAAGTTAATTCAAACGGCCACTTAGCTAGAGCTAGACGACAACGACTGTCACCGTCGCATGCGCAACACTCGTGCAAGACCCGGCATTTACCCTCAAGAAACGAGCGACCACGCCTTATTCAACACCGTCGTCACCCTTCCTTCTCCCCGACTAGATTTACCATTCACCCCTCTGACATCCCGTTCGCTGTTGCGTGGCAAATGTGCCAGCCCGAGGAGTCGAATCCACGAAGCCGCCGGCGCTAATGACTACCACCACTTGAGACCATTCACTCAACATACACGTCTAGGATAGGTATATTAATTACTGACCGTGCGCCCGTTTCATTCCCCAGCAGGATGGGAGAACAGGATGAACTTGGGCGATAAACACTTCACGGGACTCACACAATCGATCCTTTGCATACGGCACGCAAACTCATCACACGGGATGGGGAGGAAAATAAAAAGGGACACGGTTTCTGAGATGGGGAGTTGAAAGAGAGGAGTGTTTTCCCATATGCGATGTCACGTGCGAGCGTATCTGCGGTACAAGGAATGCGAAGTTAAAGCTTCGCGTATAATTAGCACTGATTGGTTGACTTACGGACTTAAATAGTCGCATCTATTCCCCTCCCACTCTGTCTGATCCGCCACCAACTTTGATTTTCTCTTGAGTTCGTATTTCTTCTTTAAGATTCAGGTTTTGGCGGGCAGGGAGAGCGTATTGCATACCGGTCAATACTTTTTCATGGTATCAACGTCGCGCGGTTTTCCTTGTAGAAGAATGTACTTTTTTCGTTTTTGTAATACATGTGGGAAATCTGACAAAAATAATGAAAAAGTTAAAATAGCGTAAAATAAAATTTTACTGCTTAAAATGTACATCTGATCTTCTGATGAAACTACCTGAGTTTCCTTTTATTTTTTCAACAATAACGATTATAATTTACATGGAAATGACAATTATACCAACTCATCACCGCAGATGAGGTGACACCATTACAAGCCATTAAAGTCAACTTCCAAGATTGAAACTATAATCAAAGAGTCTAATAAACATCTAACTTCATAGGAAAATATGTTTTGAATTTGATAATGTCAACGTGGTTGTTTATGGTAGTTGCTGACTATAAAAATAGTGACTGAATAAAATAGCGAATCAAAAATTAATAGATTTAAATTAACGTAATGAGTTCAATTAATTGGCTCGGGTTACACCATTTCTAAAATACAATTTAGTCCATGCTTTTATTGTACTCTTGTTGGAATAATTTTCTCTTCACGTATATTTCATCCCTGTATATAGGGATACGTCTAATGTGTCGCGCGATACAGATCACTAAACACAAGACTATTCGTGGCAAACGCTTTTCTCTCTTCCTTTATTCTGACTTCTTATTGGGCAACAACTAAAGACCGTAAGCAATACTCCCATTCTCACTTACGACTTATAACGAAGTTTTAGTTCCAAACGACTCGCTAATTTTCCCAGCTTGGTATGCCAGAATAAGGCTCTAACTTGGTATTTATTCTGACTTGTAAATTCCTAAATGTGAACGAGACAATTAGAAGCAATAATAAAGACGTAGTAGTGCCACTTTGAACGACTTTATTTGGCGTCTCCTTTTATTTTAGCCTTTTTGACCGGAGACACCTGAAGTGGATGCACAGAATAAAAGGTGGATTCACCACACTCATCGCACCCGCATCATTAAAGAATCATAATCAATTACGAATTATTCCCAGTCATAGGAAATTCTTTATAAATGCAATAAAAATGTATCAATTAGGATATCCGAACAGTGGGATCACTACTTTTACTAGTTAAACTTCAGTTATTTCATTAATAGAATCACAGTTACGGATAATGCCTTACAATAAGTAGTGATAATATATTGTCGAGGCCAAAGGGTTTTAGAATAAAATGGAGGAGCTGGCCAAAGACCTTCTAAATCAACCTTCACCAATTCTACAAAAAAATAGTGAAACAAGGAAAAAGCGAATCGATTTGACTAGGCGATGATAATCTACATGGTTTAACGGTCGACTGCAAATTATGAACAAAATGTAATTTTCATCGAAGCGGGAGCACGGGAAGAATTGATGATATATTTATTCTGTTGCAACCGCTGAAACTGAGTAGAATAGCCCGACATGTGACACCTTTGTTTTGGGGAAAAGTTTTCATCTTATTTTCCATTGTGCCTGTAATCGCAGTATCAATGTTCCTGCCTCATGAACCACTCATTTAGAATACAGTATTTCCTCTCTGAGAAATTTAATATTTTTCAGGAATCCTTCAATGAAATTACCCCTCTCATAGGGGTCTCAGGTTCTCTGGTTTCCTTCCAGGAAATGGTGTTGTTGGACACCGACATTTTGAAGGATAAGTCTAACATCGTCCTAAGTGTGAGTCTCTAATTTCCTCCCTTTCATTTTGTCGAACCTTTCATTTCAAACCTTTTCAAAACTATTAAAAAACTTTACTGCCTAAAAGAGGGGGGAACAATAGGATAATCACGCGAATTCCGGAGTTTGCCATCATTAATTCTGTAGTAAGTCACAGCAAACGTTGTCCCTAGTTACGAACTGAGATATTCGAGGTTAAAATTTTGAGAACACGATGTCTCGGATTAAATCGCCAACTAAATGGATTTCCCGCGTTTCGCCTCATTATTCGTTCCTTGCGGCATAATCTGTGGGGAGAAGGTCTATGTCGAACGAGGGACAGCTTACAAAACCTGCAATGCCTCAATGGTTGCGCTATATGTTATTTAACCGGTTTTCTTCCGAGGATTCTCCCATTATCTTGAGTTCCTCAGCCCCGAAAACCACGCCGGCGAATTCTCCCCACGTACGCTGCTGCGGCTCCAACGTCCCTGATGTGCATCGCATTGTCACACGGATTCATTATGTAGGTTTTCTATACTTCGTTTCTGCAGGAAGGAGGGACGGGAAGTGGGCGCTGGGGAGGGGCGGAGTGGAGGGGGGGGGGGGGGGGGTGGGAAGGGGGAGAGAGGGAATTCGAAAAATCCATTTCGGGAAGTGCAGCGGATTTTATCTTGATGTACATGCGGTTGCACTTGCGGGAATCCTAATTAGAAATCCGGTCAATTAATGAATTTTCCATTCAAGTAGAAATTATATCATTGTTCACCGATCGACATTCAACCGACCGGTCTTTATTCCCTTGGATACAAATCACTATTATGAATATTTTAAACGGGAGAGCAATTAAGATTTTAATAATAAATGAATTCACCACCCAAAGTGTTTTGTTTCTCTCTTGCTGTACTTTGTGATTTCAGAAAACCGTTAAAGTGTTTATGACTACGGAATTCGTTTCTTATTACAAACGATTATTTTCCGTAAATCATGTCAGATCTCAACTTGTAATAAATGCTAAAACTCAAGAAAAAACATAATTTAAGCAAAGCTGGGAGAGATGCAAAAGAGATGAATTTGAATCTCCAACGAGGAATATATAGGAAGTAAACAGAACTTTTCAGATAAGCATAAAAAAAGAGTTGGGAATTAAAATTCGTAGCAATCATCGCTCCCAACGATAAATAACAAAAGTATCCGGAATACAATGCATGGAATATTTATTTATATATATTCATAAAAGATAGAACGTAACGAGTGTTTGAAGCTCTATCGAGTCCTCGAAATGAAAAGCGAGTCCAGAAGCGGTAAATCATTTCGGCAAATTCGAAGCGAAAACAGTTTCGTGAATTTTGGAGTAGGAACATGAGTAAAATTTGGTGTGAGGACCCTCGGAATTTTCGAGATTCCCGAAATTCGAGGGCTTCCTGAATAAGGCCCCGGGCCGAACAACCGTGAGATTCAGCATGCTCCCCATCTGCCGCCCCCTCCCCCCCCCCCCCCCCCCCCCCCCCCGCCCCCCCCCCCCCCCCCCCCCCTCCCCACCCCCCCCC
>WURS02026772.1:0-10229 GCA_011762765.2 Rhinocypha anisoptera | reverse complement strand
TTTGCTGACTCAAATCACTTGAATTTTCTTTACTATACTCGAGAGGAAGGTTTTCTTGTTTCGAATTGCCAACTAAATCAATCAAATAATATTACAATAATTAAATTCAACTTATATATTTTACAAATTATATTGCTTATATATATATCATATATAAATATAAAATTAAACTTACCCGAACAAAGATAGTTTGAAAGCTTTTCTACCTTTTGCTGACTCAAATCACTTGAATTTTCTTTACTATACTCGAGAGGAAGGTTTTCTTGTTTCGAATTGCCAACTAAACCAATCAAATAATATTACAATAATTAAATTCAACTTATATATTTTACAAATTATATTGCATAATAATAATATATATATAAATCAACCCAACTTTCTTCACAGCACATTTCTTCATGTTTTAAAATTAAATAATACTAAAGTTACTCACATTTGGCCATGTCAGTTGTAAATTGGAGTTCTACATCAGACAAACCCTCTAGTTTCAAAACTTTTACTCCCTTTTTCATGAGTAAAAGGGAAGAATTGGAAAAAACAATATCTAAACCACACTGGTTTAATTCAGAAAAGTTGAGAGATAATTTAAAATTAGACATGGTTATGTTGTTGTCAAAAAAACAATGAGATAGGTCAATGATGAAAGAATACTTCTTTGTAAGTGCAGTGACAGAGCAAAAAACATTCAAAAAAAGAGGAAGAGTACACTATTTTGTGACAGATTATGGATCAGCCCTGTTTACACCAAGCAAGTACTTTTGAAGAAATTGTATTGTAGATTATTTTAATACTTTCAAGGTATTAACAGTCTGCATTTAAATAGAAACAGTATGATGCAACACCAATTTGGCGTCATCGATAAGATTTTAGTAGTTTTATTATGTCAAATGATTTACTTGCTATATCTTCCATTGTAATATGCCCATCGATAAGATTTCAGTTGAAAAAAACTAAAAGTTGAAAGAACAGCTTCCTGTTTGTATTACCTTCTTCCTATTATATATCCTATCCTATCCTATTTTACCCTATATATTCTATATATATCCTTTCTTCTTATATATATGTATCGGTATATATTTTATATAATATATATATATATATATATTAAGAAGACCTGTTGTTTTAATATTTTTATAATATAATTGCAAATATTCTTAATAAAAACATTAACTTAAATTTAACGTATGTGTACGTATATTTGTAGATGATTTTTGTATTAGTTGTAAATATCTTATTGTTGTTTTAATTTTTATATTATTTTAAAAATGTCATTACTTAAAAGTAACGTTTTAAACTTTCAAAATCCACGTAAATGTATGATTAACCCCAAGTATGCTTTAGAAGTGTTAATTGAAAATAATGATAAAATTTTTCCAAGTAAACTTGAAGATCTTCCTAAACCTGGTGATCTTTATATATTTACTTATGATAATTCAAATGACTACAAAAGTGACGGTTATATTTGGAGTGGTGACAGTAAATATAACAGTAAGACCTGTTTTAATAATAATCAATACGACGTTTTGATAAATTATTTTTACTGTGAACCATTTGTTAAACGTAGTTTTAAATGTCCTATGTTTACTAAAAACATATTGGTGTATTATTTTGGAGAACCAGCACAAAGATTACCTCATGGTAATTCAAAATTAAATGTTCCGTATACAAGAGTGCTTCCTTCTGTTTTGGAAAAAACTAAAAGTACTGTTATAAATTGTAAATCAAATGTCGTTGAGTATCACAAGATAGCTCAAGAACAGTATTCAGCACTTGGTAAAAATCCATCTGATTTTACAGTAAATATACATTCGATTCGTAACACAAAACAAATTGAAAACTTTAAACAACAAAATAAAGTTTTCAATGAGCTTCATTATAGTTCTGAGTTTGGAACTATTCTTATGGGTAAAAGTGTTTGCAAAGATGGTTATATCTTTGAAATACAAACACTTCCTGATTTTGTTGGCGTGTTTGCTGATTTAAATGCCATTGAATTGGCAAAGTTAGTAGACAGCTTAAGTGGAGAAGAGTGTGTGCTATCCTCGTATGACACAACATTCGATTGGGGACCATATTATGTCTCAACTTTGGTCATGCGAAATGTTTTGTTAGAAGGTGATCCAATTTTTCCTGTAATGTTTTTAATCCATGATAAAAAGTATAAAAGTATTCATAAACGTTTTTTCGATCAACTTGTAAAAGTATTGAAATTAAATTGTAAGCACCCGTTAATCTGCGATCGAGAAAAAGCTCACGTAACTGCAGCACGTGAAGCTGGTTTAGGTAAAAATTTAATTTTTTGTCATAACCATATAATGACTGATGTAAAACTGTGGTTAAAAAACAAGTTTGAACCATCTTCAAGTAAAAGTAAATTTAGTATTGATTATCATGTTTATAAAGGGTATTGTAAACAACTATTAAATGCTAAAAGTAATGAAATTTTTAATGAATTAAAAAACAAAATGCTTGGAGATGCAACTCCTGAATTTGTAGAATATTTTGTAAAATATATTTTTGATGATTTGAGACAATCGTGTTTGTTAAGTGTTATTAGTAAATTTAAAATTTTTCAAGAAAATCAAGAGTTTACACCTACTACAAATGATGTCGAATCTTGGCATCAAATGCTAAATGGTAAGTTTAATATATTTTTAAAATAATTTAATTTTAATTTTACATTTTTAATTTTAGCTTGGTTACATACTAAACCAAAGCGTTTGGACGTATTAATTTATGAACTTTTAAATGTAACTAATTCAAAGTTATTTGATTTTAATCGAGCTTTGCAACAAGGCGGTGAATTCAAGCTTAAAGCAAAGTTTACAAATTTAAAAGTAAAACCTTTAACCCTTAGTAATATTTTTAGTACATGTAAATCATACAACGAAATGGCTACTCAAGCTAAAAGTAAATTAATTCAACATGAAAACTTTAATCCAGAAAAATCTTTAAATGACGGTAATGTATATTTAAAATATACTAAATTGACTAGAATATATTTAATTACATGTGAAAATAATTTTATTTATTTCTTATTATAATTATTAGAAAGTTTAACTACAAATGATTGAAACTAATGACTGTTTGCTATAGCTTTTTATCCAACTAATATTAATATATATAGGAAATATTAATAATTATTTCCGTGACATATTTCACCTTCAAATTGATGTAGCAATCAATTCTAGTACAGTTTTAGTCTTAACACCATAAAAATAGCCTAGTACAGATAAATCTAATATATATAAATAATATTATATATATAAGAGTGTGTTAACTTTGCAAGAAAAATAGTGTTCAAAACAGTGATTAGCAGAGTAAAACTCCTGTTAGGTTAGAATTTCAATTTGTCAATAAAGAATTGTGAAAAATTCTTAAATTATTGATTCTTATTAGTTAAAGTCCTTACTAATGACTCATAAGCACATGTAATTGGATCTATTTTATTTATTTTTGTGTGATGCTATTAAGAATATTTATTTATTTAATCTATTTATTTTCAGGTTTGATTGATAACATTATAGCCAAGAACATCATAAACAACGATTTAATTGAATATATACCTAAATTTGATTTGTATATAGTAAAATCTGGTGGTAAAAAAGAAAAGTATTATAATGTAAAAGTAATTGATTCAAGTAAATGTAAAAGTATTTGCTCTTGTAATCGTAATATGTGCTTTCATTCACGTTCTGTTTTGGAATTAATTAATGGAAAACCTTTTGAATCTGAGATTTGTGACCGACGCGAATTGACTGCTTTAACTCTTGAGGAACATGGCGGGAAAAAATCGGGTAGTAAAATACCCCGTACTAGAGATCTGATTCCACCATATCACATGGCCCGAGATTCCAAGAATGCAAATGAAATGGTGTCTATTTTATTGGATCATAATATAAATCCAGTTCTTCTAGAGCAAATCATCGAAGCCTTTCAATATAGACAAGAGCACGATTCTAATTTTGATATTAATAGTTTAGATTTAACGCCTTCTTCAACTTTAAATAATAATGAAATTATAAATGAAAATTATTTGAAATTTGAAAATCAAAATTTATCTGAAAATAAAAAAAGTGAATGCAAAATAAAATCTAAAATAAATGTAATGAATAAAAATAAACGTAAAACTATCAAAGTAAAGTCTGAAGCAAATCAATGTGAAATTGAAATTGACTCTGATGATCCATATGAAGGATTTGTGATCTCTAGTGACAAACCATATGATTGTCTTTTTGGAATTAATAGTAAAAAAAATAATCCAATGTGGTTAGATGATATTGTAGTAGATGATTACCTTAAAATGTTATGCATGAAAAATGTAAATTGTATCAGCATGTTTGTACATACGTTTGGTTCAATGAGTTACAATGAAAGTAAATTTTTTGTATATTTTTTGAAACAAGTTTCAAAGTTTAATTTAAATAATTTAAAAATTTTTGCACCTTTTAATGCCGGACATAATCATTGGATTTTGTTGGAAGCTGATTTTTATAAAAAAAATATATATTTGTTTGACTCGTTTCAACAAACAACTTATTGTAAAACGTATTCTGTTGGTTTTGATAATTTTCTTAAAGTTATATTAGGTATCATCATATTAAAAGAACAACCACCTGAAAATATTAAAAATTGGAATTGTATTGTTGCAAATGACTGTCCTAAACAAAGTAATGCAATTGATTGTGGTGTATATTGTATACTAATGGCTCATAATTTATTGTCTCATGAAAAAATTGATATTGAGTCTAATAAAAGTGAATATTTGCGAAAATATATTAATAATAATTTAATTTTGCATCAAGAAATAATTAAAAGTAAATATAATACAAGGAATGTCAAAATTTCTGGTGATGTTCTTTCAAGAATACAATCAATTTTTAGTAAATGTAAAGAACCGGTAGATTATGCAAATTATGATGAAGATTCTGAATGTGAACTACTTGACAAACCATTTACTTTTGAAGCTTGTTATAAAATTCTTACAAAATCAAAGTAAAACAAAAACAAACTGTGCTTTTTATCGGTACTTGTATATTTTTAATCAATAATTGTCGGATTTTATAAAAAATTATTATTATTATTATTATTATAAGGAAATATTAATCTGCTTTAATCAAAATGTAATTTATTATGCTTTGTTCAAATATTAAAAAAAATATTTTCAAATCAGTTAACAAGTTTTTCAAATGTATTTAGAAATTGAACATATTTTTTACATGGTTTTACTCGACGAGTGTTGCCGCAGAACTTCTTAGTTGGACAAGTCGGTAATACTTTTTCTCATCAACAAAACTTCCACTGGACAAGTGTTGGTTGGTTAGCCCCAACTGGAAGGATCATGTGCTCGACGTTTTCTCGGACCATGTGACGAAGTGACAATCACCGCATACAATCACCACTCACAAATCCTTTTAGTAGGCAGAGATCATTGATGCAGAAGAGTTGGGACTTGTACCATGTACTGGGCAATACACTTTGAACGCACCATGCTCGGCACAATTGTAGTCTTTCCAATTTGGCCCAAATCATCTCAAAAAGTTTCCGCCGCTGGTTTTTGTTTCGTATTATGAGGTAAATGAAGGAGAAACAAGTAGAAGGCATCGACGTACAATGTTCCTTACCATTGTGGTCATCTCGCGCAGGATAGAGGCTGTAACAATCTCGTGAGTCAAACAGTGAAAGATCAAAAGAAGGAAGTGAAAAAAGTCAGTACACTCATATAGAATAACATCCTTAACTTAGGTTGAATAGAAAGTGTGTTCTATAAGCTAAGTGGAATATATTCTATGTGGCACCGAAGTATTAATTCACCTCTCTTTACTTCTTGTTATGTTCTAATTGATTCTAACAAGGAGACCTTCTCAAGTGCAAGTTGAGTTGAAAGTGCTCATATACACCAATCAGTAGGTGGGGTGGGCTAAGTAAATTTGCAAATAATTAGCTGCCGACCGCCACAGGAACTGAAGTTATAACCGATACGAAATTCTAAATTTGCCATAAATTTCAATGGGATAGGTTGAAATCGAGCAATGATCATCACTGCCACACCGCATCACACGGCTTGCTTCGGCACCTCTCCGTGCCACGCTCAGTGCTACTTCATGAACTAACGTTTTTCCACTGTCTCTTTTCCACTTTATATTCAATCAGTAGTACCAGAGTGACAAGGGATCACCGGGCATTCGAGTCACCACAGTTTGCAGAGAAGTAAAGGTTACCCATGACTATGAATGAATTTTACCATATTTTTTGAAAATATGTTTGAGAGTGGAATGAAAAAAATGAGAGTGAAAGAAAGAAAAAAGAATTAAAAAGTGAAAAAAATTAAAAAATTAATTGGAAAGAGTGAGAAAAATTAAAATTAGAAATTAGAAAAATAAATGAGAGAGAGAGAGAAATAAATATGGAATTAAACTGATTAATCAAATAGAGAACGAGTGAGAGAGTAATAACATCATTCCAATGGGATAATATTTGTTCTTTCTTTTGCACCCTACTCTCTCTCTCTCTTTCACGTTGTTTTAAAAAGTGTTTGCGCGCGAGGTAGCACGTAGAAGTGCCAAAGCAAGCCGTGTGACAACGTGTGGCAGTGATGGTCATTGCTCGATTTCAACCTGTCCTATTGACACCTATGGCTAGTTTGGAATTTCGTATCGGTTA
The DNA here is from genome assembly GCA_011762765.2 of Rhinocypha anisoptera. Classification (NCBI taxonomy): domain Eukaryota; kingdom Metazoa; phylum Arthropoda; class Insecta; order Odonata; family Chlorocyphidae; genus Rhinocypha; species Rhinocypha anisoptera. The sequence goes on along the minus strand of WURS02026772.1, from coordinate 3,566 downwards.
TAACTTCAGTTCCTGTGGCGGTCGGCAACTAATTTTTGCAAATTTACTTAGCTTCAATCCACCTACTGATTGGTGTATATGAGCACTTTCAACTCAACTTGCACTTGAGAAGGTCTCCTTGTAAGACACAACTTCGGCGATTTGTTGGCATGATAGTTTCCTGCCTCAAATAGCCCAAACTCTGGTACCACTCTTCGACCTGCTCAACCAGTCCAAAGGTCAAGAAATCTAACGGTGTGGTCAAGCGACAAAAGAATTCTACTTGGTTAAGGAGGAACTGGCTCAAGCCACTACGCTGGCGTATCTTCGTCAAAATGCACTCTTGGCCATCATGACAGACGCATCGGAGGTGTCCTACAGAGTTGACAACCACTGGCAACCGCTAGGTTTCTTCTCGAAATCTCTTGAAAAAGCACAGCGCAAATACTCTGCTTTCGATAGGGAACTGCTGGCCATTTACCTCACTGTCTTTGTAAGATTGAACCCCACAAAGTAACCCTTTACCATCATCAGTAGACTAATAAGTTTACAACTAACAGACTAACTAGACTAACAAGTTTTCAGATATTTGATTTAAAAAAATAATAAAAACAACATACAATAAACAAAACTTTTTTAGTTTGTTTTAAATTTTTTTTATTGTTTTAATAATATATATATAATACAAAATTAAAAATAGTTGTTAAACAAAATTTACAACTAATATCCTATTTATAGGATATATAAATTTACAAAATTATAAGTTACAACCAAAGAATAAATTACAAAAAAATATTTAATTAATAAATTTGGTTTCTGCAAAGATAAAACTTTTGATTTTGAAACATATTTTAACTATTTCAATGTTTTTTGGCAGAATGTTTTTCGAAATGTCGGGTTAATGTCGCCAATCAACTCTCAATGCGTTCTCTGTTTTTTGGTTTGTTTTAAATTTTTTTTATTGTTTTAATAATAATAATATATATACAACACAAAATTAAAAACAATTGTTGAACAAAATTTACAACTAATAAGGATATATATAGAATATATGAAATTATAAGTTACAGTCAAAGTATAAAATTACAAAATATTTAAATAATAAATTTGACTTATGTGAAAATAAATTTTTTTAAAACGTCCATTTAGCGAACAGAGGTTTAAATCTCACAAATTTTTCATCGCCGTTCCGGATGAGATCGATAATTCGTGTCAAATTGGGATCATTGAAATCGAATTGTTCCCTTTCAAACGACTCGTCAAGAAAACGGTCAAAATTTTGTGAAATCATTAGTTTTTCACAAAAATCTGTGGTATATTCGTAGAGTTCAAACAAAACCCAAAGTGGGCAAAACTTGAACAAATGATTTTCATTTGGTTCCATTCGGCTAATCGTGTTTGGTTTGTCCAGAAAAGCATAGATTTTAAGTCGATTTTCACGTTCGGATTCCGATTTCAAGTGTGTGGAAATAAATTTAATCAAACCATTGATCATCACTGGACGGTGGGCAAATTTTTCAATAAACAACTCAACATTGTTCATTGTGTAACAAGCCAAATCGGCAAATAAATGTTCAAATTTTACATAATTTTCATCGCCTTGACACAAGAGATTAGTAACTCGTTCCAGTTTGGGATCGGTAAAATTAAATTTTTCATTCTCAAGCTTAGCCTTAATATAACGGTCGATATTTTGTGGAATTAGCATTTTCTCTCGAAAATTGCTGGTATAGTCGACAATTTCAAACAATAACCACAATGGAAAAGAGTAAAAATTCAAATGTCTACTCGATTTCAACAGACTAATTGTGCTGGGTTTGTCCAAAACAGCATAGATCTTTTTACGATTTTCAAGTTTTTCAATTTTTAACATTCTACAAATAAATGAAACCAAACCGTCCATCAACAGTGAACAATTTGCAAAATTTTCCATAAACCATTCCAGATTGTCCGAGGTTAACTCGGGAAATTCGAATTCAAATGTGCAATCCAAGAGAAGACTTGCAACTCGTTCAAGAATTGGATCGGCAAAATCAAATTTACCAATATCCACTAAAAAGGAAATTATCTCTTGGAAATTTTGAAGATGATTTTGACGAAAATCGCTGGTATGGTCGTAGAGCTCAAACATGAACCAAATTGGACAAGGGGTAAAATTTCTAAACTTATCCTCATCTATCGAACTCAATAGTCGAATTGTGTTGGGTTGGTCGAGAAAGGCATAGAAAGCAAGTCGATGTTCGCGTTCGGTGATATTGCCAAAAGTGTGAATTAGGCTGACAATTTGCGTTTGCATTCTCGTAATCACAGATTCGTATTGAAACTTGTGAATCAGCGCGAGTATGTAGTGCAACTCGGTGAGCATTTCATTGGTTTCGCCTTGCCATCGAATGAACGAGTAGCGATTAACCAAACTTTGTCCAAATGTTGCATTTACGTTTCTGATTACCGAATTTCCGTTATGAAACTCAGAATTGTTAGGATGATATTGCAAAAATTTTTGTCCATACTCGATTGAATAGTCAAGATAATTTTTTACGAATCCAAATGTGGTTCTTTCTTCGGCTTCATTTATAAGTGTCACTCTACTCCACCTAATGTCGCGTTGAAACTAATATGAAAAGAAATGAATAGTTTTATTATATATTATAAAGTAAATATACATTGTTTTTATGAAATTTATCTATCCATCTTCTACACTGTTAAACATACTGTTCGGTTATAACCCAACACATTAAGCACGTTTCTAGTTATAACTCGTCAAGTCTTTGTAATAGATTTTCAATTCAAACATGTAAGCTTATAAGCAGACATTTTGGAAAATCAACGTTTATATGTTAAATTTTTTAAAATTGCCAAATTATAAGTCAACTTTTCGCTAAATTGTAACTTTAAAAGCTAATATTTTTAAAATTGTAAGGTTATAACCAGACAAGATTTTGTTAACAGTCTACGGTTAAATGTTTGTAATTTTAATTTTAATTTGCTTAAGCTTTTAATTTTCTTTTCTAAAGCCTTTTTGAACTTTGCTTACAAAGTAACGTTTTGTTTTTTAAATAAAAAACAATAAGAAGAATACATTCAAGTTATTTTTTTTGACTTACTTGAAAAACTCTATCGCTTATAGACTTGGAAAGCTTGCTCAACGCGGCATACAAAGTTGGATGGGTTTTATAATGCTTAGGGTTTGAGCATTTTTCCTCCGTTGGCTCCTGTCCTACGATTTCGGCCCAGCGAAATTCTCTCGTTGGATTGGAAAGCCTAACAACAGCTTCTGGACAGACTGGATAATCTATCAAAAAATCATACAGCTCAAAACTTTCCTTCACGTTTGGGGAGAAATTTTCCAGCCACTCTTCGTAGAAGGAATTCCATTCCGTTGGTGATTTCTAGTAGTAAAGTATATGGTAATATATTATTTTCTCCTATATATTAATGGATAATATGGTTGTAGTTTTCTATGTTCTATGTCCTATATTTAATGTTCAGTCATTTTTAGCAGGGCGAGAGACAGCTATGCTGTAATACGCCCTGCTATTAATCTCATGTTTCTGTCCGTCTGTCCGTCTTCACAAAAAATCTAGTAT
>WURS02026761.1:0-11747 GCA_011762765.2 Rhinocypha anisoptera | reverse complement strand
AAAATTCTTCACCACTGTGAGTTTCTTTCTTTTTATGTCCTGTGTCTCTGTACGTTCCACTAGTGTTCGAACCAATATATATATATATATTCTTAGTTGTTATTCGAGATAGATATCTTGAAATGTTCTCGACCACATTAATTACGAAAGTTGAGTTTATTGAGTGTTTTAGTCAAAATAAGGTGGAGACGATTTTATTAATGCCTAAGTTTCGATTTATTTATAAATCTTCCTCGGGGTTAGAGATGGATGTGGGCGAAAACACAAAACAACACCAGCTACGTGAACAAGCTACACATGACATAACATGCACTTAATCTAGACTATACCGTAAAAATATAAATCACATACCACTTAATATTGAAGTGTGGGCCATTGTGACCAATAGTCATTGAAAGTTCTCACATAAAAACTCTTCTGCACTCCTGTGCATCAGTACGATTCGTATTTCAAAGTCCGTTGATATTTTTTTTTTATATATAAACATCCCAAACCAGGCTAAAGCGTCCAGTCTTAAATTTTATTCCCTACATTTTTTCAATAGCTCGGAATGCCATTCCGGTCTCCAAGAATAATCAAATTTTCTTTTCCACTATATTTTTCCCACTTTTGCAACGTTTTTACACGCATGTAAGACCTAATGCTGACGTCAATGCATTCTTTAGTAGTGAATTTTAAATCGTACTACTTACACGTATTATGGTGTTTATTTCGTTGCTACCTTCACCATTACCATTCGTTCATTTATATTGAAAAAGGGAAAACTGAAAGGTGAAAACAACGTCGTTACTTTTCGCCTAACGATAACAGTAGCTATGACTAAAATAGTGAACTCAAGACGGCGAATGGAATAAAGAGGTAAATACGGAGCGAACAATTTCCGAGTGTTTTTTTTTATTCTTCTTGTCTTTCTTTTAGCATCGGACAGATTTTCCACTTCAGACCAGTCTTGAAATTTGACCCCGTTCAATATCAGAGGACATATTGTTCTTGCAATCTACCCTGCGATGAATGTACGTTTGATATCGCTACCACTCAAAAACAGGAGTTACAAAACTATTAATAAACCGCACGGTGTCAGGTGAGTTGTGGGGGAACGGCATGTTGGACAAAATAAATCTTTAAACTTGGGAACTAAAAGGTAAAGTTTAGTTAAAGAAATAGTTTAGTTTAGAAAAAGCGAGGTTGCTAAAATAGTTGCACTTAATAAAAATTGAGGAATAATAAATTCAACTACGAGATGAATGACTATTAACATAATTTTTTTATTCTTCGACCATTACGAATGTTAGCGCCATTTCATTTATGACGGGTTAGAGGAACATATTTGAGTTTTATTTCTAAATTTAATAACATAACCAGCAGCTTAAATTATAGAAAAAAACACAAAATGTCGAATAGCGATTTCTAGCGCGTTGTTAATGCGTTTTCCATGTGTTCTAAGCGCCACGGTTTCTCGACAGTACCCACAACGACACCGACCACATGGCTTATAAATTTGTGAGATGGGCGTACAAGTGGCAGTTGAAGAATCTTCTCTTAATACGACAATATCGACGCCCCCTTTAAGGCCGGTTCACATTGAACAGAAGAACAGAACGTAAGAACTTCACTTAAGAAATTAAGAGTTGAGCATATGCGTGGGAATTAGACCGTTAACATTACGCCTTACCATAACTTATGAACTTAACATAACGCGAATAATGGTCCATGTTCATCTTTTAAGTTATGTCCTTAAGTTGCCCAATCGCGACGGAGAGTGAGTTCTTAAGTTATCCAATCACAAGCGTTCGTGGCGTGCACACTAGCTCCACAGAGGCCAGAAAGTGAAGTACCAACATAAACAAACCTAAACAAAACATGGAGTCCGTTTTAATTGATTTAGTGAAAAAAGAAAATTACTTTCGCAACTCAATTCCGAGCTTCACCGAAATTATTTTCGTCACTGTCTGCTAATAGACAAAACAAGGGAAAGTAGAAACATTCTTATTCGTCAACTTAGGAAATGACTGACGTTATCTCATTGGTTGAACGTAGTAGACATAGGCCATCGTGAACGATAAAAGATTTAGGGCTTAAGTTATGTCCTTAAGTTATGTTCAATGTGAACCGGCCTTAAAAAGGCCTGAAACTCTGCCTTTGAGAACGCCACTGCTCTCGACTCAGGGGGAACGAGCCGCAGAGGAATGTGCTTCGTTCGACCTTGAAGCTCTCAAGTCTGCAACATGAGCCGTGCGTCCATAAATATTTTTCTGGAGGAATCCCTTAAAAGACGAGTGGGCGAGTCAATGCTAGGGGGTGGAATGGGAAAAGAGGCTAAAAAGGGGCAGGAATTTCTGCGAAATGTGCGTTCGTTGGTGGCGGGGGGACAAAGGCAGTGTACTTGAATGGAAGAAGTGCTTTCCTCCGGCAAGAAGCAAGGGGAAAACGCCCGGTGGGCCACTGTTAAAAGCAACCACACACACGCGCGCGCGTGTGGCATTGATTGGATAAATACTGCCTTCACCGTGTCACCTCCAACTAAAGGAGGGCCAAAGGGGAGAGAGAGAGAGAGACACACATTTTTTTTTATCTTCCACCAGAGTGGCTTTTATCTCCACTTGGCCGGCCGTTCAGTATCGAGTCGCGAGAGAGGTCGTAGAATGTGCGTAGTAAAAACAAGACCGGGTTAACGGAGGGAAAATTATCGATATAGGTTACGTTGACATCTGACGGTTTTTTCAGAGTAAAAGTTACGGTTAATACATCTGTAAGTGGCATCAATGGAAATAAGTAGTCCAAATAAATAATAATTAATGTGTGGATCCAATAAATGTCTCTTTAAAAAAAATAAATTTACTCTAATGGATTCATTTCAAAGAAAAGTATCTGGGGTTGGGCCTATAAGTTCTTCCAAAGAAATACGTATTTAGAATAAAAAGGTTTTGGGAAATGGAAGAGAATGTGTCCAAAAGGCCGCCAACAATTCCCTACCAGGGATGGAAATTTGTTTCTTGTAAATTGGTAGGTGATTTCTACATCTCATGAATAATGAGTGATCCTACTTCATTGGCAAAAGTGAGTCTGGCGGAAACCCGAGGCGTTTAAAGCCACAATGACCAAGGAAAGCTATTTTTACTAGGTACCCCAAAGTTTTGGGTTTGAATCCAGGAGAGAGTTGAACGTACGTCTATATTCAATTCTTCATTTTTCCTAATGCAATAATTTATTTGACCATTCATTCAATTAATTAAATAATAACCTCGGTGGCGGAAGGGGTAACGTCCTCGCCTATCAACCCGGAGGTTGCGGGTTCGAATCCCGACTAGGAGGATTTTTCAATCTCCACCTAGGGCATGGATGTGTGTGTTTCGTCCTTATTATTAAAAAACTGTTATATTTCCCAGTGTTAGTGCTGTTGGCCTATTAGTGCTGTTTGTGGGCGATAGAAAATATATATTAAAAAAAAAAAATAAACCCTTTTATATTCGATTTTTACCTCACTCGTTGACCAATAGACCTTATTTTAACGAAGAGTTTGCGTCATTTAATAGATTATTATAAAATAATGTAATTATGTACAATTATTTAAAAGTGACTCTTATTGCTTCTGTGACCTCTATATTGAACGTTTTCAGAACAAAATGACACCATGGTCCCTTTTTTCCAGTGAAATTAATAGTAAAGTAATTAAATACGTACCATGTGCTACATAGTAAAAGAACCAAAAGTGTGCTGTAATAAAAAATCACTGCCACATTGTATGCTCACACATAACAAGGCTTAATTAATTGTGATTTATGATTTTTATAATTAAATTTATGATTGAACTCTACTGTAAACGTCAAATACACCATGATAAGTTACAGCTGGAACCTGCTGACAAGCCACTGTTGGGCTTAGTGGGACCATAATATTAAATCAATTAAAGAGAAGGACAAAAGATTTTTAAAAAAGAAAAACCAAATGTCCATTAACAGCAGCAAGAGAAAAACTTCGCGAATCAGATTATTTCATTATAACAATTACTGACGATGTACTCCCCACAAACTTCTAATTTTTATTAAATTGAAAAAAATATTTTTCCAATTCAACTGATTTCAATTGCGGAAACTTTAAATTTCTTATATAATTACAGTTGACTATGTCCATGATTCATATAATCGCTTGTTATTTACAACCGAAGTTATGATGTCGTATGAAAAGCAACCATGTTTCTTATATTGAAAACGAATGCTTGCTCATTTCAGCTTAATCCTACTTTTTTTAAACTAATTTTCCTTACGATTAAGTCAATGTGCGGTGAATAGACCTTCATAATTGCCACCGTCGTGATGACACTGCTGAAAGATCATACTGGTGAAGGAAAGAGACCAAGGGTTCACACTCAATGTCTATACACTTTTCAGGATGGTTATGATTTTTGCCCCTTTGCACTATATATTTCTTGGCGATGACATGCACAGGTGACATAGTACAGTAACTATTGAGTTCCAATCACCCGATGGCCAATATTATTTTTATATATAATAATGAAATATCCCTAATGTTAGTAATTATCATAGCTGAAATACGTATATTATAGGTTTGATTAATGTATACACTTGGACGTCATTTCGAAAAAAACCTGCACTGGTTTTGCACTTCCGTAAATGCGTACTAAATCAGGGATGATAGACATGTATTTTTACTAAATAGTAGTGTTTTTGTTAGCTATGCCCACGAATTCATCGTTTGAGATTCTTTAATCAACCCAATGAGCTAAGTAAGCATATAAAAATGTTTTCTTTCTCAATTTTTTTTTTTTAATTTCAGTATTTAAAAAAAAATTTTCAATCCCTTCATTGTGCCATTATGCTTTCCAGGAGAATTTGAAACCTATGTCTGGTGATTTTTGCCTGGAGTTAGTACTCAGGATAGTTAGTGTATATATGTATATTTTCTTGCTTGTATTTCAAATGTAGTTCCTCGTCTTGACCTTGCACTTAGTAAGGACATTTTTTAGTTGTTATGCATGCTTGTTGTGAGCGATCTGACGTTTTCCAGCATGTTCTGTAGTTCTCGTATTAGGTTTTGCATGATGGTTTCATTTTTTTGTGTGCGTAATGCATGACTTCTATCATGTGAGAGTTCATGTGAATGTTTGGTGGTGACTGAATGTATGGTGGTGGCACACACCCTTGTGGCGGCTTGCAGGGTATTATGTAGATGTAGAAAGTTTAGACATCCGTAGTCGTCTTTGACGTCGGAAGTCGATGTTCTTAAATCTCAAGAACCCTATTGCATGTAGAATTTTATCCAGTTGAGCACATTTTTTGCTAAAGAAATACATTCTTCCTGACCTTTTTTATTGTACGTTAACGTCAAATTCCGTACCTTGTTGCGGTAATCAGGTAAATCAAGTTAGCCATGCTCCCATAGTCAAAGTATTCTCTCATCATCTTGCTGACACGATAAAAAAAGTCTAAGGTTAAAGGTAAAATAGTTCACATATCAAAGTAAAATTAACACTTTCGTAAATTTAATCATTTTACAGTCTCTTGGAAAAACAGCTGCAAAATGTTCATGTTATTGAGTCCGTGCACTGTGAAAACCATTTTACATAACGAAAAACGTTTTTACACATAATATATGAGTTATTTTAATGTTATATCCTTTTAAAAAATGAATCCTTATAGTTCGAAATCATTCGCTAGTGGTGCAATGTATGTTGGCTATTATCAAATACTTGGAGGAAATTACAACTGCAGATGAAGTGTATAACATCTAAAAATGCACATCTGACGGAAAATTCAATTATGTTGTTATAAAAAATGTCTGAATTTCCGTGGATGGATTACGTAATGAACATTTTGAAAATCATTTTGTGTTGTTCTTGCTCCACCCGGAATGTAGCCCGAAAACCACGTCCTTGTCAAGAAACCACTGCGTAAGACTACAATCAATGATTGCTGAAATTATTTTAATAGTTGCTTATCCGCATCATCCGTTTATGACGAAGTACCAACTACCGCAAACTTTTCAGTGAAAAACTTCATTGTTCTCCCCGTGAGACTTTATGACACTGCATGAAGTTCCCCATTCGTTTAGTCTTCGGATTTAGTCACGGCGGGAGAGAGAACACTTGCGAGTCTGGTTTTGGGAGCAGAGGAAATCAAGGCGATCAAACCACGTATTACGACTTCCTCTTGCGCAGGCATTTCTCCATTGCTAAATTTCGAAGGCCGAATTTCAGACGAATGCGAAACTATTTAGGGGAATACCCGGACGCCCAAAAGTTCGTTCTGTTTCGATAGGCATCCGACAGATTCAGAATTCATTTTCTAATAAGAGGCGTCCCCCGCAGTGAGCCTCGCCACAATTTTTGTCAAAAATATAGACTTTGAAAAACTCTTGCTTGCTGAACGATAAATGAACATTAAAAAATGTAAGAATTAAAAAAAAAGAACTTTAGTAATGATTCTGCTCGGTTAAATATTAAAATGGATGAGTTTCCATTTTCTTAACTCTGTAATGAAACAACCACCTAGAAAAGAAAAAAGGAAATTCGCTCCCTTAGGGAAATCGTGTCGTGGATAGATTCGATAGTCTCTCAGGCTCGACAGAGTGGAAATTCATCTTGACAATGAAGAAGAAGACTGTGTAGCTTTCCACAAATTTTTATTTCTTGGTATAACTAGTTTCGACTCATAGGCTTCATCATCAGATACTGACACTGATACAGGTATCTGATAATGACGCCTATTGGTCTAAACTAGTTATACCAAGAAATAAAAATTTGTGGAAAGCTACACAGTCTTGATAAATTGGGTATTTTTCTGGGCCTGTTGATGACTTTGCAAGTCGAAACCTAGCTCGTATATAATAAAAAAAATTTCATGTGGAAAAACCAAGTGTTTTCATCTTCACCCCACAGTCTTCTTCTTCATTGTGTGGATAGATTTTTCAACTACACGAAATAAATTTTATACCCACTAATTACTGATAATCCTATATACTTCATTGCTTTAATTTCAAATGTAACATACTTTAATTTTTTCAAAGATCTCGTATGAGGCAAGTCAGGAAAGTAAGTTGAGATAAATTATTGAAAAAATAAAATGTATATTTTGAAAAAGAATTTATTGCTGAACAAGATGCAAACGTCACATTAAAATAAATATTCTCCACAATATAGGCATAGAAGCGCCAATTTTCTGTTTATATTCTCATATTAAGTTATAAACTCAGAGAAAATATAAATAACTAGAAAGATAATAAGATCCTAAAAAGACAGAAGAATAATGATACTTTTAAATTAAAGGAAGAAATATATTTTTTTAAATGTTAGTGACACATTATACCAATCAAAATAAATATAAAAATTCAACATATCACAAAAATGAACATGGTCTTTTTACTATCATAAATTATACGGTCTTATCTTTTCGAAGGAAGAATAAGTTAATGAAAAGAAAAGCTTAACTTATTTCTTTATTCGAACCTTATAAAAAATACGATCAAGATTTCGTGAATGTCATCACCATCAAGTTGATAGCCTACAACAAAACATACGAGTATGTCGTGATTTTGATGAAGCTTACGTAAAAAAAACTAAGTTAGGCTTTCTTTGCCTATATGGCGGAATTCGACAAAATTTCACCGATTAATGTTGACAATAAGAAAAAAAGAGCTATAAATAAGAGAGTGAATATTAACTCCTCTTATTTAATTCCAAATAGAATTTCATCGCCTCGTTTAAATTTTATGACAGATGACAATTAGTGGAGAAAAAATGTATCTCCGCAAAGGAGATGCAAATACTATAAAATCTAACATTAAATATATTTCAACTACTTGGAAAGTACCGGAAACACCCTATATAAATCGACCTATATTTGCTGTAAAATAAAGGAAGGGTGATAGGACTCTTGTCTAAGATATGATTCCTGCATAAGTTTGAAAAAATTAGAAGGCTAAACCGTTGAAACTCATACATTCCCTATGAAAGATAGCAGCACCTGAAAACGGGAATGCTGAAAAACGGCTGAAGGAAATGTAGGCCGGAGAAACAGTGTGAAGAGGGCACCATGGATCACCAAGGAAATAGTGAACTTGATAGTAGAGATGTAAAGTTGGACAGATCCATCAGCAGCTTGTTCAGTGAATAATGTAAATGTTGTCCGAAATTCTTGTTGAAGACAATACAATGCAAATGGATGAAAACAATAAGTGTAGAACTTTATGAATGTAAAGAAATAAAAGGAAAAACTCTGGTGAAGGAGTACCTAGTTGATGAAGACGAGAGAAGGGTCTGCTAAAATCACTGCATAGTTTGATGGCGTCGTCGACCAGGGCAGTAGGAATAGATGAAATACCACCAGAACGATTAAAAAAATGTTGCATAGAGAATTGATGACAATTGATTGAAATGCGATATGCATATATAAAGGCTATACTAAAATAAAAAATATGTGTTTTTTGAAGATGAAGTCAGGATATATTTATTCTAAGTTTTTCCCATATACCTGCGATGGTTTTGCTAATTAGTTTTAGCAAATAATTTTACGACCGCGTACCAATTCTCACTCAAACATTAAAAAAATTAGTTACAGACAAACACAACATCCATGCCCTGGGCAGGATTTGAACCCGAAATCGTTCAGCTTTAGGGAACAAATTAATAAGCAACAATAATTATTAACTGCCATAGACTATGTGGGTATTTAGAGTTATATATGTAATGACGCTTTTACAATCGTGATGATATAATTTGAAATCCTCAAAAGTGTGCACTGAAATGTTAGTGTAAAATAATATAGGAAATGAAGCACAAATTATAATAATGTGTAATAATAATAATTTGTCTAAGGTATTCTGTGTATCATTGTACTTTTTTTATTCTTGTACGTATCTTCTTTTCTATAGCTTGTAATATTTGCTCCTTATGTAACATTTGTAAATTTATGTTTCCACCTGAGCAGATGGTCAACTTGTGACTATTGCGATAATAGTAATAATAGTGAATAAAGCAGATGTGAGTTAAAAAATTGAAGGTGACACAATCTGCGGTGTGTTGTTGTGAGATCTCGATATTCGCAGACAAATAACCCGTGAAGAGTCTCTTTCATTCCCCCGTGCTCCAACTGGAAGGGACGACTTCTATCCTCTTGGCCACGACCAGAGTGTCCTCCACAGACAGTGAGAGCCTCCCGATGCTCATGCCTCGACCCTCGTCTCCCTCTTGACTCGACTTGAACGGTCGCGCATTCGTAATATCGAAAGGGCTATCGAGAACATGCGGAGACACTCGAACTCCTTAAGTGTATAAGGAGGAAATACACCCATAGGCAACGGGAATAATAACCGGCGAGAGTTCATTCTGACTCAATCGGGATCCGACTGCGTCGGGGAAGCTCGACGCCCACTCCGACACGATATTGACAGCAGGAATCATGTCGACTGATTCACGTATTTTCCAAGGAAAAAAGCAAAAAAAACTTACCTTACCATTTCGAGAAATTAATTATGCCCTAGTTTCCTCCATTTGAATCTACCACAAAAGTTAGAGGGAGCAATAGGCGGCACGAGACGTCGCGGAAGGATTCGCTGCGTGTTCCGAGCCTCGAGTCAAAAGCTCGTCAAAATTAATAATAGTAACTCTCCAGTGCGCCACAAACTTTAGCGAAAATAATAATTTATGTCAGTCAATTGATTGTAAAAAATAATCCGAAACTGTTATCTTTCGCCAACAAAAACCGCGTAGGGCATGCCCTACGCGGCCCTAACACAACACCCATGCCGCAATGTCCAAAAGGATGTTTTCTACGAGTGGAAGAGGTGCTAAATGGCCATAGTCGTCGGTGTACCCTATGAAAAAAATTACTACTACTACCCAGATAGTAATGTCTTCCGAAATCCATGTTGTTGATAAAGATATTCGTTATGATATTTATTTGCATACAATGTATCGCAGTACTTAGTATGGATTGCATTATTCAATTTATCACCCTAATAGCGGATACTCCACTCAATTCCTAACTCAAGAAATAACAACCGATGAGAGCATGCTCTTTGAAGAATTACGCTAATAAATATGTGTAGACATTTACGAACTCCTTTTAAAGAGGATGACGATTTTAGTAATGCTCTCGCCGTTTAAGTTTAACGGAAAGTGTCACTACATTTTTGCCAACCAACTGAATGCTTTCCTGTTTACAAGTTAACTATCTCAGTGGGATAATCTAGGAAAATAATCGATGCATTTAGAGGGAAGCAGTAAATCACCGGACACTGAAATGAATGCTCCATACAATTATAGCAGTAAATAACAGAACGGACGCGTAATTATTACACCAGACTTTCTTAAGTGAAGGGAAAACTTGGAGGACGGCCTTGCAAAGGAAATTAAGGAGTTCAAGCTAGACAATAGTGACTCAAGACCGATTGCAACGCAGCCCACGACTAGGTGGCACTGTATAGTAGGCACTCTTTATAAGAGTCCTTAAAGCAAGCCATTCATCTGAGCACATCACGTTTGAAGGGTCTTATAATTTGAATGTCCAGGTCACAAGCCGTTTCAAGACTATGCAGCCCATTTTACACGGTTGCGGTGTGACCTGCATCGAATAAAGAAATGTTAAATTACCTTAGTATCGATCTCTCTCTCCTAACATTTTTCTACGCGACATGGTTACATCTATGTTCTTAAAATTTTCCGAACACCCTAATAAGTGTTTTGTAAAGTGATCGATTAGTTTTTAATTTATGGTAATGATTATTAAGACAATTTAGTTAGTAATTTTTAATCTAAAGAGGTAAAAAATTAATGTCATACCTAAATCTGTAGTTAATAAAAAGCAATAATATTCAGCTCACTATGTTAGTAAGGCTTTATGGCTTCTGGAGAATTTTATTGATATTTGGAACGTGAAAATATACGAACTAGTATGAAAGCCTGTACGCTGCTCTGATTCTTCTGCTTCGTCCCAAAACATTTTACATTATTCAGAGACTGTACCAAACCGTTACTCAGATTTAATAATAATGATTTTTCAAATTCGTATATTGAGCATATAGATTCTGATATAAATTGTGAATATAGGATAAGTCACTCTTGTGCGTTCGAAAGTGCTAAAAAAATTAGTTTTTAAAATTCTTTTTCCCAAATAGTATACATTTTAAATGAAAATTGTCAACCAATATGAAAATCATTCAATTAATTTTTAAGACAGCAAACAAAATGTATGTTAAGACCTAAAAAAATAATAATCAAAGGTAGATAAACTAATTTACTTTTCCAGTAATATAATGCATACGGCTTAGAGATTGATAGAGGTGAACCTAATTTTTATATAACATCATTTCGGTTAAAATTTACAGAGGCTCCTAAATCCATGATATTCCCCTGACATATTAGGTATGTTATTCCCGGAGATCACACGTAAATGCCTCGAAATAAAGATTCAGTGAGATATCGGACGATTATTTATCATCAGATTCACAAACCTTAAAAACAAGTCACGTTCCGTTTGTTCGCCCGTTAATTACGGTGAACGGTGTGGCAATCTTGCGTGTCCCAAGAAATGACTCCAATTATACCAGCAATTGCCCAGGGCATGCTCCCCCACATAAGTAGAGTAATTCCGCTGGTTTACCCTTGAATACGGCCCCTCGCCATCGCTCCGGCTTATCGAGCGGGGCGCCTCGACGTGTGGTTAGGCGTCGGCCCTGTCCCCCCCCCCCCCCACCCCCCTCTCCTTACGATCTCGCCGCCGTTTCTTTAAGTC
>WURS02026750.1:0-11748 GCA_011762765.2 Rhinocypha anisoptera | reverse complement strand
GGGGGGGGGGGGGGGGAGAGGGGTGGGGGGGGGGGGGGGGGGGGGGGGGGGGGGGGGGGGGGGGGAGGGGGTGAGAGAATGGTCAGCAGGGGCAGAGAGGGGAGGAGAAGAAGGAAGAGATAAAGTGAGGCCCCGTGGTTTGATGTCCCTCACCTCACATCAATCAACGGTGCCGAGGTGCCCACTCTTTATTTCTCTCTCACTCTCTCCTTGCGCCACCCCCTCTCTCGCCCTCCTATGGAAACGCCACCCGCATACTGTCACCCTCCCCCTCCTTCCACTCCCCACCCGTGCCACCTCCCTACCTTCTCACGTGAGAAAAGACAGACCATCGCACGGACACCCCCGGAGATCAATCTGGAACGGACGGAGGACCTCCTCTCCACTACAGCCGTCCTTGCGAGAAAGAGGACACATATCTGAACCCCCACGCGACGCGGGGGCGTTTTCGCGGCCGGGGTTACGACGGGGGGGAGAGGGGGTTTGAATGGGGATGTGGACGTGGGTGTGGGTGCCTACCCTCTATCTCATATAATCCGATGCGGTCCATTTCGGAGAATCTCCACGCACGCTGTTGCGCGCCGACGGAAAAGGGGTTTTCGCGCGGCTGGGGGAGGAAGGGGGAGGGGGATGGGATCGGAGGGGAACGCCCTCTCCTCGCTAGCTCTCCATGACAACGGAAACGCATTACCCTAGTACCTGCGTGTTGGGTGGACCCTTGGCAATACATTGAAAGCGCCCCTACGGCCACTCCACGAGGCATGTCTCACATTCATCAAATATTTTCTAACACAATTTGTATTCGTCCTTTTATGTGTTCCTTTTCCTTATTTCCTATTATTTTGATTGTGTATTTTCGCAATATGGCGATTGTTTCTGTATGAATGCGAATATGGTCGAATGGGCTCCATTTACTACTTCGTCTATACGTGTCTCTAAACGCACTGTACTTCTTTCAAATTCGTATATCTGTTCAAAATAGTCCATTCCTATCTCCGCAATTAACGCCTCCTTTTGGTTGCCGAAGCCACTCCGGAAAATGCTTATTTACCCGACAAATGATGTGTGAGGAGAGAGGTCACGGTGGTGTATTTGGTTTAAGCACATCCTAACCGGCAATTGGGGAAGTCCGGTGTTTAGTCCCGGCTGAGAACAAAACGTTTTCCCATATGAATTTGTCGGTTTCCATCAAATTTTTTTTACCAAACTTTGTGTTTATCCTTTTATATGCTCCCTTTCCTTATTTCCTATTATTTTGAATGTGTATTTTCGCAATATTGCGGATGTTTCTGCATAAATGTATGTATGTATGTATATATATACACACACTGGATGCTACTCAGCTTTCCAAGCTCCATCTCCGCAAATGCGCCATCGCTCTCTCTCTCCCCCTCTCTCCCCTTTCACTCTCACTCCCTCTGGTGGGGCCTATTGGGATCGATCAATTAATGGAACATCTGCCCCTAGGGATTGGTACGGGGTAGTTTTTGGGGTGTTGGTCCGGATGTAAAGGAATTATTCTCGGAAAACGGATGGGGCGGGAAATGATGCAAGCACGATCGAAAGGGTAACAGCAGATTGCCCGGAGGGAGCCGATAGAGATGGCGCCACGGCGTCAAGGCAGATTTCCCATCACTTTCATGGAAATCATTGACCCCAGGGTGGCGGGAGACTCGAACGAGCACCCTGAGAGATGAGATGTGCCTCTTCTTCCGTCCTCACGACCACATCCCCCCCACACCCGCTTCGCCCGTCCCAGGAGCAGCGCACAGCACTTTGCGGTTTGATAATCCTGCCAGTCAGAAGTGGCGATAAGTGGATACGATATGAAGGTGTATATTGTTCAGGAGGAATGTAGTAGTAACATCTTCAAACTATGTATTGAGGATATATAAAAAATCTTTTTTATCTTGACTAAGTGGAATATTCTCATCTTCCTGCAAGCCACCATTTTGTGTTAAATCCCTATTCTTTTCCCGCCTCCACTTCGCTTACCCAACATTCTTCCCTCCATTACAGCCTTAAACAACCCAACGCAACTTGAGTATCCCCTCCATTCACCCTTCTTCTGCCTTCTTCGGATTCCACCCAACAGTTAACTTTACCACCTTACCTTGCTGTGCCCACATTGTTCGCACTAGTCCAGAGAAGGAAAAACTGTTCTTCTTAAGGGTCATTCATTTTCAATTTGCTTTCATGTAAAACACTAAAATTCATATTCTGCTCGACCTTCATTACAATTCAGTTGCCTAATGAAGTTAATTCCTTCAATACCGCCGGCCGGGTTAGACTGCCGGGTAACGTGCTCGCTGGATAACCCAAAGGTCGCGAGTTCGAATCCCGCCCAGGGCATGGGTGTTCTGTTTGTTCAGATAGGGGGTTTGCTGTGACTTGAAGAGGTACGAAATAACCATAGGCGTGGAGGCACCCTATAAAACGAAATTGCAACTACTCCTTCAACACTGCACTCACTCCCTCCATCGGACAACCACACCTCACAAATAGATTTCTGATCGTGTGCGAAATTGTGAAATTTATTGAATCGTTGACGAATTCTTAGGACTAATAATGTTTCACATCCAAGTAATATTAGTATGTACTAAAAAAAACCTCTATAAGTTATGATTTAATAGGTGCATGCATCATGATTACATCCTGATTTAATAATGCATGCATCATGATTACATCCTCGTAAAATATCGTTTCAGAAACCAAGAAAATTATTTAAAAAGTTACCCAGGAGCAGATATCAACAGAGGCCACAATTTAGTACTCTTGAATAAAAATTCAAGAAATCGATGAAGAAAGAATGGGATCTGTGTGATTTTGAAAGAAGGAAACAAAACTCAGATTTGGATTTCAAAAGACAATGGATGAAGAAATGGGATACTATACAAATATCATCAATATAGGATCAATATAAAAAAAGACGGCAACACCTATAGAGAGGAATATAGAAAGCGGCAGTGGAAACTATAAGCAGCAGAAAATGCGTGAAAAGCACCTAATATAAATATTACACATGAATGACGTAATTTCACTGACAGTGAATTGTGTATGGTGGAAAAATTCCTCTTAAGTCTTAAGTAATTCTTAACTAGGAAATTAGTATCCAATCAAATCAGAAACAGCATTCTTGTGTTCTCTAATTTATGCGTTAAGGTTAATCTCTCTGAAATTATAGGAAATAACACGATTCATAATAATATGCATTCATAATTCTTGAACTATAGAGATACTCTAGAGATTTTTGTTTTGCGTTAAAATTATTAATGTAGTTTTATCCAAGTGTGATTAATGCTACCATGCTAAAATCACACGACTTCAAAATTTGTTAAAACTGAATTTAGCACTTATTACTCAATATTACATACAATTAGATTATTTGTCATCAAAATTAGTTCACATCAACTTATATTAATCCATCGAATACAAAATTAACCTTGGTATTATTAACCATGTTGTCGAAGTCACCATGTTTCACAAACAAAGAAAATTAATTCAATAAATTATTTTTTTTTTTTCGGAATCTATCCAAAGTCTTTCATGTCAACGGCCTTCCTTAAATTGATACATGGCTTTTTTCAGATCTTTATCCTTCTGAATAACTACAGCGGGTGAATTATGAGTCATACATTTGAGAATATAAACCCCAATTTGTGGGAAGGGATTTTAAATTTTTAATAATAGTAAATACCCTTCATATTATTTTCGGCTCATGATGAAATATCTCCTTTGCTAGAAGACTCCCACCGGATCAGCGGGATTCCCACTGCAAACGGTAGGATGGAAATGTTTTCCAAAATAGGCCATTGAATCGCGTCTCTGGAAGACCATCTGAATTGCAAATGAAACTATATTCAAGGAGCCTGAGAGCAATTTTCGAGGAAAGCGAATGGCTGTTCCAAGTCTATTACATCCGCAAGTTTTCCGCGGACTTCACGAGGAACCCAACGATGAAGCCTAGCTAATACCCTCTGTTGCAGCATTTGCGACTCATTCGGTAGCCACCTACCATTTCATGGAGATAATTTTGTCAGGAATTTTGCAAGTCTTTACCATGGTTAATTTCATTTTACCGCGTCAGATATGCACACTTCAATATCATTCTGTTGCCTGAGAGAATTTTGAGAACAGAGTGGACAATCATTTAACGTTCATAAAAAATTAAGTAAAGTATCTACTCATATTATCAATACAGGACATTTGTAATTGTCTCATCTTTTCCTTCAAGGAAAACGGAAGTAAATGATTTTAACTATGCAACATTAATAGCAGTTTAATATCACAGTGCATAGACATTTTGAAATTTTATGTCATACTATAGGCTAGTCATTTTTATTGCTACCTTAAGGAGAAAAGAATTTTTCAATGGATATCGCTGTGTGATCTGGGTTAATATGTGTAAAAGCGGATGATTTACTATAGAAAATTTGTAGTTTACATAAATATATATGTTTTAGGAGATAATAAAATCCACTTTAATTACGATTTAATTTGAGAGAAGCGATAAAGTAACATTTTCACTCCTACGTTTAAGCAACAAACGGAATTTTTGGACAATACATATATGTCGTGATAATTGAATTGTAGGGTCACGTTCACTCTTAAAACATTACTTAAATGTATTCTATAACTCGTCTTAATAAAATATAATGGTAGAGGTTCATCTATTAAATATGGAATTCAGTAATCTCTAGAAAGGAAAATATGGAATTCTCATATTTAAATGCGGAGGAGACGAAATAAAAGTAATTTAAGTTTAAGAAAGGAAATTCAGGTTATGTTAATTCTTCGCCATTAAAGAAAGAGCAGAATTACTATGCTTTCGCCAAAAAGGAAGTTCAAATAAAAGAGCGTGGATTTTTTACGATAATTCACAGAAAGTAGGGACTTTGCAAGAAAATACAATTCCAGAGGATCCAGGCTTTTTCCATTTAATTGCCTCCCTCGATCGGTTCTTGGAAGAAACAGAAGACGCTGGAAAGGTGCCTGTTCCTCTGAGATGAGTCTCTAAGGCTCCAGAATGAAGAGGGGGGGTGAGAATAATAAAAGGCAAGTTTGTAAAAAGAACAAACACCTTGAGGTAGGTTATAAATAAGAGAATTTAAATTTTTTTTACAAATGGCTCCATTAATTGTCACAGCCTTTCATCCATTTAATCTTAATTAATGAAATAGGTACTAATTCTTGCAAAAAGGATTACTAATCGCCACTCTCAAATGTAAAAATAGCCTTGAGTAATAATAGAAACAGGGATGCCAAATAATATACAATTGTAAATTTGCAAAATTTGAGAGAAGGGATAAAGTTACATTTTCACTCCTACGTTTAAGCAACAAACGGAATTTTTGGACAATACATATACACTATGTCGTGATAATTGAATTGTAGGGTCACGTTCATTCTTAAAACATTACTTAAATGTATTCTATAACTCGTCTTGATAAAATATAATGGTAGAGGTTCATCTATTAAATATGGAATTCAGTAATCTCTAGAAAGGAAAATATGGAATTCTCATATTTAAATGCGGAGGAGACGAAATTTGCAAAATTTACTGAGGTTGTGCCATTACTTTAAATATATTAATTGGAATTAATTGGAAAGTTTGTCACCCGAAGATTTTTAAATAAAACTGGGTCAGTGGAATAAATGAACTTGAGAGGACTATGTTTGAGGAGATGAGAAACCCTCCCGTTGGATGAATGCATTCAGTTTTCCCGTCAACATCCCTGGAAAGTAGCCAAAACGGATATGCGACATCTCATAAGCACTTCATTTCGGCACTTCGGAGAATTGCATTGCGTTACGTAATTTAAAGACAATCTTTTTTCCATGAGAAAATTAATGCTGCAAGTAAAATATTTGTCATTATTTCTTAAGCAACGACTTACAGCTGGAGTTTATAACTGCATAAACTCGATAGTCGTTGGCTTAACTAAATGAAAATTCATCTTCACGGAAAATTGAAAACGTGAAACACCGAGTATTATTCGACAAATATTTGATGTCGCTTATGCGACTTAGTAAATATTTACCAAGAAGTATATATTTGTGGAGTGATACAGTGTTCCAAGTTTTGATTTTCCTGTTCTTAATTGATTGTTGGTAAAAGTACACGAAATTTTAGGTAATGTGGTCTGATTTGCAATTACGTGCGATAGCATCCACATGGGCAAAGTCTCTCTCGAGGGATGAAGGAGGGATATTTCCTTTTCTCAATCACGGCGATCTTCGGAGTCAACGGAGGGAACGCCACCGTGCTCTTCATTTTCCCTCCAACCGGAATGAAGCCAAAGGGGAAAACCATATGGCACTTCAAAAGCCCATTTGACGTAGGTTGGGAATTACGTCGACTATTTTACTTATGGACGCCCTATGCGTTTCCGCCAATGAGAGAGAGGGAGGGAGGGAGGAAAAGAGAGAGAAGGAAGATGTGAGAGGAAAGATCTTCCAGAGAGAGATGCGACTGGAAGTCAAAACTTTGCACGTTCGCATTTCTATTGAATTTCGCACGAAATGGATGTCCTCCTTTCTGGGGGAGGGAGGGAAAATATAAAGAGAAAGGGAGAGATAGAGAAAGAGATAGGGAGAGAGACATGGAGAGGGAGAGAAAGACAGAGAGAGAGCGAGGGAGAGAGAGACAGAGAGTGAAAGAGAGAGAGGGAGAGAGACACAGTGAGAGAGAGAGGGAGAGAGAAAGTGGAAGAGAGAGAGCGAAAGAGAGAGAGGGAGAGAGACACAGAGTGAAAGAGAGAGAGGGAGAGAGTGACAGTGAGAGAGAGAGGGATAGAGAAAGTGGAAGAGAGAGAGGGAGAGAGAGACAGTGAGAGAGAGAGAGGGAGAGAGAAAGAGAGACTCAGACAGCAAGGGAGACAGAAAGAGATAGTAGGAGAGAGAAAGAAAAAGTGGGAGAGAGAGAGATTGGGAGAGACAGTGAGAGCGAGGTAGAAAGAGAGTGGCAGATAGAAAGAGAGAGTGGAATAGAGAGAAATAGGGAGAGAGCGAGAGAGAGACAGAGAGGGCGAGGGTGAATGACAGAGAGAGAGACAGAAAGAAAGAGAGAGAGACAAAGAAAAATGGAGAGGGATAAAAAGAGAGAGAAAGAGGAGGGCAAAGAAAAAAGGAAAGAGAAAGAGAGAGAGAGGAGAAAGAGAGAGAGACAGAGAGAAGGAGAAAGACAGAGAGAGGGGGAAAGAGAGACAGAGAGATATGGAGAGAGAGAGAGACAGAAAGAAAATGTGAAAGTGAAAGAGAGAGATAAAGAGCGGGAAACACAGAGGGAGAAATTGAGTGAGCGAGATAAAAGATGACGAAAAGAGAGAAAGGAATGTAGGACCTTGTTATGCCGACCAACACAGTCTACCACAATTTGAGCGGGTTGTTCTGCACCTAAATTACTTTTCGTAGATTGCATCGGCTACCGAGTGTTCTCTAGGGTCCAGATTCGAATTCTTCCTCCACGGCCCCGTAATACCCTCTCTTTTCACCTTTACTTTCACAGAGCAGGGATATTTTCCCCCACAAAGGGATATGACCTCACACAATGGAAAATGCCACGACCGCCGGGCCAACCATCGTCGGCCACATAAAACAAGAAAGCAACAGCGACAAAGGAGGGATCCTTTCCAAGAATCCGCCACTTTTGTGCTTAGCCCTATCTTCCAAGACGGAGGAAATGAAGGGAGCTGTATAAAAATAAAGATGCTGAAGGAAGCAGCAAATGTTGATGGTGATGAAGGGTAATCTACCGGTTGTGATAGATTTATGACGAACTCCATATCAGAGCTACCTAGCCTCACCTTAACATAAGTCCCTCTTCAACTCTCTACATACTTCCTGCCACCCATCACCCTCTATGATAAACGTATTCACTTTCCCTCCATTGAATTCTTAGTCCAGTTGGAAAAGGTCAAAAATCGCCTGATTTAGGAAAAATTTGGATATACGATGAAATTTGGTACACAGGTAATACGTATGAATGATTTTAAGAAATTTTAAGAATTTAAGAAAAAGGGACTTCGGATCGTGCTTATAAAGGAAATGGCGGCCACGACTAATTCTAAAAAACGGTTTATCGCTCATAACTTTAAAACTCTAAGCGCTAGAGAAAACATTAGAATTAGGCACTTGTAGAGAATAAAAAATCAATGAGAATGAGGGGTCGTACGGTAAATTTGAGCAAACAGTTATTGTAAAAGAGCCAATAAACAAAGAAAATGGCTGAATTTTTTTGGACAAAGTTCCAGTTAAAATAGGTCAGTAATCTAATAAAATAAAGTCTTTTTATTTGTATGAATGTTCTCCAAATCCCGAATTCCAAAACTTAATAGTTAATGCAAAATTGTCGATTAAAAAAAGAAACTTTTTTCACCCTTTGATATGAAGCTTTTATTACAGAGATCCATTTTCCCAAAGCGGTCAAAATGAAATCACGAATGGTCTAGTTTTATAAACATTTATCAGGATTTCAATATCTTGGAATCCGGAAAAGTTAATTGATTTGTTTATCAAATTTTGATTTCGCTAATTTTGCAATTCAGCAACTATAAGTGCTATCGAAATCGGATTAAGTGCATAATACGTCTAGTAAAACATGAAAACTGCACATGAAACTTCCCAGAAAGTTAATTAAAGCGGTCACTTTCGATAAGACCAGAAGAATCAAATGAAGGAGATATCTTAAGGTAGAAGAAGAGATTCTACGGACAGTCGAGAGCTCCCGAAAGCATGTGGGTGTAAATTAGAATTAATTTTATTTGAAATAATCTACTAAGGAAAATTCCGTGCTGCCACTCTTGGTCTCCATAATTGTTTTAAAACTAAAATTTTCTTCGGCCCGAGTAAATGGGAGGTACGCGTAAAACACTCATTATAGTTTTTAAATAAATCTCCCCGCTTGAATTTGCGGGATTGCTTTGGCAGAATAAAGTTCACTCTAGACATTCTTATTTAGGGCACGCCTAATAAAGAGGCGAAGATTTGCTAAAATAAGAGCATAAAAGAAATAAGAAAATCTAGGAGAGCAAAAGAAGAGTGAGTTGGTATATCGGGAGTGGGGGATTAAGTACATATATATGTATAAAATCCTCCCCTGGTTCCGTACCATCCCAATTCCTTCTATCCCATATGGAAGTAAACCGAATAGGTGCCATCTCTTTCCACTTGACCAATTTGACCGGATCTGATCCATTCAATTTCTAGAGATTCCCCTTTCCTTTTTCGCAGTAGGGATTACTAAAAACCTTCCCCGTATACCTTAAGGCTTCGTACGGAAGGAACTTCATATTTCATTCAGGCAATCTGACTTTATCTTCGAAATCTTTACCTTATCCTTAAAAGGGGGAACGCTCGGCCCTGAAAACTCCCCCGTAGTAACTACCTTTGAAGCGGAAGAGTTAGTGCCATTAAGATGTTCTTTTCAGAAGAGATACGGAACATACAGCGGGGGACGGTGGAGTTGAAGCTGGCGCTCAAAATTACTCAAAAGGGTTACGGAACCGTATTTATAAAATGATCACATCTTCTGAAACTAAAATTCATACGAGAAATGGAATTCAGAACGTCGCTCTCAAAGACTCCAAGTAAATTACATGTTTTACATACAATTAAATGATGGTAGTTAGCAACTTAATTTGCCGTGGGAAAGAACAGGCAAAAGCAGTTAATCTCTGGTTAACGCGGTGTCATAGGCGGTGTCGTCCACCTCGTGGATTAGATCTAATCACAGGAATAAAGGGAAATCCACGGAGAGCAAGATAAGCATTAACTGATGCGAAAATGCGACAGAATACGTCGTTGAATATCATAACCAAGCAATGAGTCTTCCAGTAATCCCATTTATAGCAGCGATAGTACAAAAAAGGTCAATTATACATTAATAAAACGTTCGAGGATATTAAAATTAAGAAAATTACTGAATAACATATGAAATATCTCCAATCTTTGATCTTGTTACAAAATACATACGCATGACGACCAAAAAAATCCTGATTTTAATTTATTCCTTCCTGTGTGGTTCATCAAATAACGCTCTGCATACCATTCGCTGATACTTGATTTACTAAGGAGAGTGAGAATACTCATTTTTGAGAATCAAATGACGATCAGAAGGTTAACTCATCGAATTTTCTACTCGTGTATACAATCGAATTTGAAAATTAAAAAATTAAAGGACATTGCTGCACTTAAAAGCATGAGATTCGGTGCCTTATATTTATACTAATTTAGTTTTTTAAGTTTTAAGTTTAGATTTAAAGCTAATTTTTACTTCACCAAGGACAAGGATTTTCCTTTGAGAAAAAGTTTCTCCACAATACAACCGTTTATCTTAGATTTAATTATCAATTAGGTCCGTTTTGTGGATTAATTCAACACGTCAACGAGCAAGATCTTAACTATAATAATGCTTCTTATGGGTAATGATATTCTGAGATCACTATTTTGAATGTAGGAAGCCTCAAGGAAACATCACCCCCTGGTTAAGATAATTGATTGAACATGTGTCATTTTAAAATTAATCGCATGTTTTAAATTAAATTCATTTTCGTATAACTGTGACATAATTCCCCTTGATCAAAGGGAATAATGAAGGGGGTCTGAGACTTTCCCGGCGTATGATATTCGTGAATTCTTCTCAGGCTTTCTACCGGGTCAGGTATTCTGCTACCGACGACAAATGCAGCTGTTTAATCCCAGGGTGTGGATCCCCATCAACACCCTGAAGAGAATGACTGAGTTTTCCGTTGAAACGTCGGTAGCAGAAAACCTGACCCGGTTAAAAGCCCGAAAAGAATTCACCAAAAAGGGAATAATTCTTTGACGGGATCCGATGTAATTGAAATCATCAGTGTAAGTAAAAAAGCATTCAACTAAAAAAAAGCACGGAAGACCCTTCGGGACAGAATCGCGAAGTGAATACCTTAAGAGTCCGCCCGTAGCTCATCCAATCGTCCCGAAGAAAAGAAAAAAAATTCCCTGGAGACAATGGAACGAAGAAGAAACTGAATTGAACATATTTTCATTAGTAATAAGGGGTACATCATCAATTTGATGGAAGAAAAAAAATTGAAGGAAAAAAGGAACCAATGGCTAGAATGTCTAAGAAACAAATGACGGAAGACGTAACAGAAATAAGTAACCAGGGAAATTAAAAGAATGGCAAACAACAGAGAAGGGAATGGAAAGAGGAAAATTATGGGTGCAAACCGATGAAAAGATAAGGAGACAAGAGATAGAGGAGGCCATAACAAAGGATAGTTTTGAATCTAAAGGACGGCCCTCGTGAGATACGTCCCGAGCGCGGGTTGTGAGGCAGTCTTCACAAAAAATTGAAGGAACAAACCATTTCCCACCGGAGGAGAGGGTGGGGCGGTAGCCGAGAAGTCTCTTTAAAGGAAAGGAATGCCGAATTGTGAGCGAATGGACGTTCCAACACGAGGCTCGAAGTCCACGGGAGGGGAGAAGGGGGGGGGGAGGAGCAGGATGGGTGAAGGAGGGAGGGAGAGGGTTGGGGGCAGATGAATTCACAGGTCTTAAATGGCTCGACGTGGCGGGAACAAATCTCTCGCCTGGGTGATCCATTGTTGAGTGGGGAAAAAATAATAAAAGGATGAAAAAGGGAAAGGGTTCCCACCATCTCTCCCCACCTCCGACGAACCAACAACCGCAAACCCCCACCCCCCCCCCGGCCTCGACCCCCCCCCGGAGATAGAAACCAGGCCACCACCGCAACCGCACCCCCCC
>WURS02026740.1:0-11748 GCA_011762765.2 Rhinocypha anisoptera | reverse complement strand
ACAAACCACTTGTTTCTATCTGTTTCCAGTCCGGAGAAAAAGAATTGGAGGCCTTACAACTTTAATGCACCTCGTATATCATGTTTTCTGCAAGCTTTATTTTTCTGAGTTTAAACTGAATGGTGAAGAATTTTGTGTGTGTGCGGTATTTGCTTGTGGAAGAGCGAAGGTGCAAGAAACATAGTGCTGTGCGGATCTTGATTGAAAATGAAGATAATATTTTTACAGCATTATTTAAACATATGATAAAAGTGAACTGATTATTTGCATCAATGGTGAGTAAAAAGAATGAAAAAAGTTGACCCTCAAAGAAAGAAATCCCAGGTCATCGGGTATAGAAACCTAAGGTTGAATTATGAAAAGGCAAATGAAAAAATTTGGGATGATTTAAGTTTTGGATAGTTTAAAGCACCAAAATAAATACTCATATTCAAGTTTTTAAGACTACATTTTTGGGCAAAAAACCAAGGGTCAAACTACAAATGAGTACACATTTTAAGGGTTTAAAACCCTAAATGGGAGCCACGAGTGTTAATATTTAAAGTGAAAAATCTATATCGTAATGTTACAATGCCAATATCTGATGAAAAGTGACATGACTGGTTATATGCCTCAATTGCGAGTTAAAGATTAAAATGAAATATGCTGACATGGATTCAAGGATTCTTTGGCACAAAAACATAGGGTTGAATTATGCACACACAAATGACATTAATTCAGTTTCTTCACTGAGAAATCAGGATGTACACTATACACAAGTGTATACAGTATTTTGTGTTAAAAGGGTTTCTGTTTGGCACAGAGTCCACATTTTACAAATTTTATTTTATTTTGTACCACAGAGGAAATTGATAACTCACCGCACAGCCATGTACGTTCACCACCTCCAAGTTTGGGCAGTACCGAGCCAAGCTAGCAACAGCCTTGTTTGTTACCTGTAAGCATCCTTTAGAGGTGAAAGAACGTAGTTTGGGACATCCCCTTGCCAGGGCTTCTACGCCTATACAAAAGAATGTCAAAAGTTTCTCTGTATTTCACTGCATTTTGAAGTCATGGTGTACAACCAAAGCTTGACAATTATTGGTTACAAAATAAATAATAGGATAGATAATGCTACCAAAATTAGGTCTCTGCTCAAATAAAGTCAATGGGTGTCAAGAAACTTAAAATTAACAGAAAAAGAGCAATTGACTTATTTCAGTTTTTTAAAACATTTTTATGAGCAGCTCTTGATCTTTTTACTCTTCAAGTACTTCCTTAATTATGAAATACTTAATGAAATGTTAAATAGGAAATTTAATTTATTACAAATAAAACAAAAAATGTTTCCACATGGACTTGTAAAGATTAAAAAATCTTAAAGATTTTGTCTACATGAGACAGCAAAAGACTTGATTCCTAAGAAGGAAATTTTCACTAGAGACTGTAACCAAAATCTTGTAATGACAAACAATTATTTATATTTTAATGGCTATTAACTCATTATCATTTTTTTAAAAACCATCAGATAATGTCCGCTGGCTCCTGCAGATGATAGTTCACCAATTAGGATTATATGAGAGATAAAAATGACTTGCAGAATGATGAACAGCATTCTATTTTATGCCTTAATTGGCCTTTTCTTTGAATTTCTTTGTGCAACGAAAAAGGCCGGAGTCACAGAAGTACTGTATTTCCCGGCATATGAGTCGCACGATGGTTCATAAGACGCATCTTGATTTTTCAGGTTAGAATTTATGAAAAACAAA
This sequence comes from Rhinocypha anisoptera, assembly GCA_011762765.2. Classification (NCBI taxonomy): domain Eukaryota; kingdom Metazoa; phylum Arthropoda; class Insecta; order Odonata; family Chlorocyphidae; genus Rhinocypha; species Rhinocypha anisoptera. The sequence continues at coordinate 10,000 of WURS02026740.1, read as the reverse complement.
CTTAAATACTGTATTCCCCAGCCTATAAGACACAGACTGATTTTAGAGCACATTTTGGAGTCTTATAGGCTGGGAAATACAGTAATTATTTTTAAGATAATGCCTGGAGAATTTTTTTAATTGAAAAGTTAAAAAAAAAACAGCAGAAAATCTAAAGTAATCTCAGTAACATAAAAATGTCAAGCTAACAAGCATGGAATAAGTTAACCCAACAGTTAACTTCCAAGTGAGAATTTTAAGATAGTGGTTTTTACCAAAGTTCAACGGAAAAACAACAAAAGTAAATGGAAACGTTTTTAAGTGTACCATTATGAAGTTCAACTGAATATCCTATGGAAATGGGTGAATGAAACCACAAAGAGTAAGCAGGAGTCTGTATTGTTTTAAGATTCTGATGGTAAGGAAAAAATCACGGAAATGGGCCGTGACTTGTGTGTGTGAGTATAACTTTAATCGAAAACGTTTGCAAAATGTGAAGTCAAATATAAATTGAATAATATTAATGAATTACCTGATATTAATGAGTGGGTGAGTACTAACCATTTTCGTGAATGCGGTCACACCAAGATATATTGATGTGTGTGAGGGCAGGGCAGGAATCTGATAGGGCTTCGAGAGAGAGATCTGTGATGGACGAGCAAGACCCCAAGTCAAGTCTTTGCAGCTTTCCACAGTATCTACTTAACGAATGGCATGTGCTGGAATAAAAGTATATTAATGTTATTCAATATATATATGATATAGGCTTAAGTTGGTGAGACCATATTAGGATTAGAGAAAATAAAACTATCGATTTCACAGGAGACTTTTTATTGTAACACGACCTGTTTTGTCAAATAGTTGACATCATCAGGCCAGATGACGTCAACCATTTGACAAAATTGGCTGTGGTATAATAAAAATCCTCCTGCAAAATCAAAAAAGTTTTATTTCCTGTAATTTTATATTTATGTTCTTTTAATTTGGCTCCTATATGACAGAAAGTAGAGGAATGGAAAGGGAATTAGACAAGAGAATCCAAGCTGGATGTATACTCATACATTGGAAAAGAGTGTCTGGTGTGTTGTGCGACAGAAGGATAAAGAAAAGGACAAAGTGGAAAGTTTTAAGGTAGTAGTGAGACCTGCAATGATTTACAGCAGTTAGACGTGTCACTGGAGAAGAAACTGGATGTGGCGGAGATGAGAATCCGTGGGATAACTGGAGTGGTGGAGACATCAAAAAAGGCTCAGGAAAGATAACTTAAGTGGTATGGACATGACACTGGGGAGACATGACAGGACATGAGGAGAGCCAAGGAAGATGCTGGACCTTAAGTTGGAGGGCAGAAGACACAGAGGAAGACCAAAGAAAAGGTGGAAAGATTGTGTAATCAAGGACTTGAGGGGGAAAGGACTGAATGTGGGCGATACAGCGAACATGGTGGAATGGAAAGAGAAAAGTAGGAACAACAACTCCTGAAGGCAAAGATAAGCTGAGGAAGAATAAGTTCTTTTAATTTGGCTGGAAATCATGCAGAAAAACAGATAACTGGACGGAAAACACTGGTTTTTAACACTTTCACACCAAACGACCAATATATTGGGCCTTCAGAATCATCGCCCCATAACAGATGACCTTTATTTTGTCCCACACTCATATGCAGGGGCTGCATACCAGTTTAGGGCTCCGGTGCAAAAGGGTTAATCTGATTTTGAGATCAATTAATTACGTTGCTCTCCTCGATAGTATACAATAATATCAGCCTGACACATATGGCTCTGCATTTACTATTGGAATGTGTTCAATATGTGGAAAATAGAGGCCATTACACTTATACAGGGTGAATATAAGGGGTTGAGTTGATGTGGATTCATGTACATGTTATGAATCTGTTTTCCTTTTCCAGCTGCCAATCAACAGATTGATTCAGGACTAAAGAAGGAGTATTTTACTTGAATATTTCTATCTTTACATTTCATTAAAACCTTAACCTTGCAGGAACAAGCAATATAACAAAGAATACCATTAAATTTGGTGAAAGTAACCTTGTCTAGTAATTGGTTTAGTAACAATACTTTGACTGGACAACCAGTATTTCCAGTATTGAATTCTAATTATATGTCTAAAATATAACTTACAATTATTTTATAATGTTAGAATGGATTATTACTGACCATCCCGTCCAAGCAACATAGGTGGAAAAATGAGGACATTCAACAAAGGCCTTACAATTTTGGACAAATGTGAATCCCTGAGGAAGAAAAGATCCTACACTTGGATTAGAGTGTTCTATCAGCTATATTCTGACCACTATGCACCTATTTGCACATTACTGCTTAGTCTTTACCCATGAACTCAATTTCATCTGCTCCTTAAGCTTTTAGAATAACTTATCTATTATAGACCGCTTTTCATTTCTCATATATTTATATAACAAAAAATTCCAAGCTTTAATTGCATAGGGGTGTCCTTTGAAAACAAAAGGAGACAAAGAAAATCTTCTGGCTGTGAATAACTGTCTATTTAAAAATTTGCTGTACTTTTCGCGAAGACCTACGATGCCTTTGTTTCTCTGATTTTTTCCAATATGGTGTAGGATGGAAAATTAACTTCTGAGATCACCTCTTGCAGATATGCTATATTCGAAAAACCCTATTTCCATTTTAATCAGCAGAACAATATCAACTTTGTTTCCAAAAAATAATTTATGCTATATAACAATAGCCTGGCAATTATTTAAGATTTCATATTTTCCCAGTGCACGATTCTGGTAATATCTTCATGGGTTTTCCACCGGTTTAGGCTTTCGCCTGCCAACGTTTCGATGTCTAACTCTGCCATCATTCTCGGGGTATTGATGATCAATGCCCTGAGGATGATGGCAGACTTAGCCATCGAAACCTCAGCAGCCGAAAGTCTAACCAGGTGGAAAACCTGCAAAGATCTTACCAGAACCTGCCAATTATCCTAAAAAATAATAACCCTGGCAATAGCTTGAATACCTGTCTGTAATGCAGTGATTCATAATAAATTACTGTATGCTGTGACTTGATCTTGTTAAAATTCCAATGAGAAATGTATATCCCTTAAAAAAAGAAGTGGGAAAATGTAAAGTCCTTACATGTGACACAAAATATGATTGGGTTACAACTAAATTGCCCTCAAGAAAAACAAATCATAGGCATTGGGAATATTGATCATGGTATACCGTGAAAAGCAGGCCAAAGAATATTTTCTCTTCCACCAATATACATAATTGTACTTCTTAAGCCTGTGCGACAAAGCCCAATTTACTGTGGTGAAAATTGGGACAATAATCGGTTAGGAAATTGGTCGACATCCTCGACATGACAAGCACCAATATTGGTTGGATAAGTACTCAACTAATCCACTAGAGTGAGGTACATTCGTATAACACAAAGATTTGAATATCGTGATGGTACGGAGTAACACCCAAAAAAAAGAAGACAACAATTTTTTCTGTAAATGTATTTATAATAATTGTTAGAAAAACTTTGAAAACAAACTTGAAAAACAATAAGAACTTTTGTTCCAATTCAGGCAAAGGGGGAACTTTTCGACAGTAAACCATTAATATTCTGAAAGGAACACGTTCCTTAAATGACCAGTTTGTTCTTAACCTCTTCTTCCGACACCGTTGCCAGCTGTTTTAAAGAGTTAATAATCTAATCGCCTCTGCATACCTCATTTTACTCTGTCATGACTTCGCATTATGTAAGCACTCTTTGGCTTCATAACAGTTTCCTTAGCCCACATTTAAAAAAATTTATATGTGTTAAACTGCTGAAACCATGACTAAAACTGGAGAAAAGATATATGCATTGTACATACTAATACATATTAGTGCAAAGGAAATATGGACCCTAAAAATTGATGTTTTCCTTCAAGTTTCATTTTTCTACATCAGGACATGACAAGTGTGACTTCTGATTGGAGATTGGCCTCCAGAAAATAGAGCATGCTCTTAAATGTGGGAAACTGTAAGAACGATATTGGGGTGGAATTCAGTGCATGTCAAGCATACCAATGTCCAATGGATTGGACAATAAATTGGGCTGTATTACACAGATTTTAAAACTTTATGAAAGCAGAAGTAACAAAAAATTGAAATATGGAGAGTGGAGATTGAATTACTTTATAGACGATTCTGCAATCTGAGAATCAATGGGGTAAATATTGGCAATAAAAAATTATTGGTTCCCCTCCCCACCAGCCCACATGGGATAATGCTGGATGATGCCATTAGTGGAGAAAGCTAATTACTGTGGCAATTGAGAGAAGTGGAAACAGGGAGAGCATTAAACTCCCATTCTGATGCACATGTAGAGATCAGGGAATGGGAACTAGTGATTTAAAAACTCTAATCCAGTGATGACAGGTTATATACAGGTGAGTAATCTTAGTGAAACTTTAATAAAGTGAAATCTCATTCAATGAATTAAACGGATCTACATATTCAACACACCTGTCTGTAATTTTGGTACATCCATTCAAATTAAGATCTTCAATATTATTGCACTGCTGTGCAAATGTCTTCATGGCAGAGTCTCCCACAGACTGACATCCTCGAAGGCTCAGCTTCTTCAGAAATCCACCACATCTACGAGCTATGTTCTCAACAACCACTCCCTTAAAATAAAGATAATTTTCATTTAAAACCATATCATTAAAATTTAATTTTTGCAAGCCATAAAACATAAATCAAATCACAAGTATAGCAATTTCTTACAAATTAAAAAAATCCAATTGTCAGCCCATTGCAGTTACAACTATCATCCACAAATTTCATGGAACTTCGAGTTGCAAGAAGACAAGACTCAAAGAAAAAGTACCAGCTGGTCAATGAAGTTAAACATGATTGTAAATAACAAAAAGTTAAAAATAAAGCAAATATTATATTTATATACATTAAAACCCAACCAGAGTAAAATATAAAAGGTATATATAACTTTGTTTTAATACTCTTAAAAGTTAGGTAATGCACAGACAAAAAATCTTATGGCTATTGCAATACCATCTGGCATCACATATGAAAAGTAACTTGATCATCCTATTTTCCAACACTACATCTGCCACTATTAATTGGATAGGAAGAGAGTTTAGTAAAGTGGTAGGACCACCTCATTGTAGGCAACAGGATACTTATAAGTATTGCTTCTTAGGAGGACAATAAGATGGATAAATTGGGGTGAGAAGGCCACAAACCCCGAATAAATTTAAAGAGCTACAGGACTATTAAATTATCACAGAGTACTTCGTTCTCATGTTCTTACAGAACTTTTTGGATGCAAGAAAATTTTTCTTGCAGGGAACATGGGGGGAAAAAAAAGGTGAGGAGACCTTTAGACCAGTAATAAATAAAGGATCTGCAGGAAGAAGCAAAAACCAATAAAGTAAATGATTGTGCATATGAAATAAGTAAGATAACTCTAATTAAAATGCTTGAATCCCTAGGTAGCATGTTTTGGAACATAGATATAAGCTAATAGAGAAGATGGGTCACAAGATGCATGGCGCCTGTCAATTTTGATTTGAAAGATACAGAGCACTATCCAAAATAAGAGGTGTAGAGTTTAAATTTATTTCTATACATGACACTGCTGCTATTGAAAGAGAAAGCCGAAAGGTATCATATTTTGCATATAACATATTTAAAAGGAAGGAATTAGTGTGAATTTTGTCTTGGTGAAAGCTTGAGCACGAGACATGATAGTTTTATTTTTACTGGCTTAGGGGGACATCAGAAAGCAATATAAGGACATTTATGAAATATGCTAGACATAATTTCATGGCTGCTGAGGATGGGTAAAAGATCTTTCATTACATGTTTTCCAAAAAAATTGGGTAGTGCAAATGAGAGGAGAATGTGAGAATGATTAACCAAAGATAATACATATTTTGGAGGCTCTTCTGAGCTTCAACTTTCTTCTATCTTTCCAGTACCATCTCCTTGTATACCCTTCCTCTCAGTCAGAAGATATTAGTGCCAACCAGACTTGAAACAACACCCTTATGAGGGAGATACGACAATGGGCAAGAGATGGTTAATCTATTAGCACCTATTGTGTTCAGTGGGTAAGTTGGAGCAGGATATGATTGTGTGATATTATCTCCCTGTAGTTCAATGCACTTGCTTCAATGACACCTCACCTATCATCAACCCATCTTTATGTTAACTTTCTTAAAGATATTCCAAATACCCCTCAACAGCTGCAATCATCTCTTCACTCAAAGAATATCAGAAGCGTGTAAATATTTGGAAATAGATAAAAATAAAAAATTCATGTGAAAAACTGAATAGTTAGTTCATTTTCTTCCAGATTCAAATCATTTGCACAATAATCATAAAAATTTCTATAAAGCAGGAAAAATGAAGTTACTCCAAAGTTTTTCTTTTAACTTTATGCAATAGGGTAGTTTCATACTTTGAAAGCATTGAATATAATTATTGAGATGCATTGCACTATAAAAATGTATGCATTTGGTGAAAATTACATGAAGGGAGAAAGAATAAATAGATAGGAAAAATTTCTACGGTAATTTTTTTACCTTTGTCAAGATAATCAATAAAATGACTTTTGCATCCAAAAACACCAATATCATGACTTTCCTGGCTGACTGAACTGACATTGCTCTCTTTAATGCCTTTCAGTCAACACTCCTCTTTCTTACTCCAGTTTAGAGTATGGAATATAATGACAAATTCAAATTTCATCCAGTTTAATCATTAAATTCACAAAATCAGTTTTATTCAATTAATTACCTCTGACACTAGTCAGGAACTTATAAACCAATGTAGTTTAGTTACTCAAAATTAATGTTGAAAAGTCACAAGTTATACGGTTCTCTCATAAAAACACACCTTCCCTAGTATTGAACATTCCTTTAGAAAGTAAAACATTGCCTCAGGTCACGTCAACCAAATTTCTTGGCATCCATTTGAATTCTCATCTTAATTGGGATTCTCACACAGATGCTCTTATGAAGAAACTCAATTCTGTGTGCTTCCTTATTTGCACCATTCGTTCTATTATTTCTGGTGACATTCTGCTCTCAATATATTATGCCCTATGTTATTCACATTCTGAATACCTAATATTCTATTCTGGGGTCCATCTCCCCAAGCTGTTGCTATTTCCAAGTTACAAAAGAAAATTTTACGTTTAATAACCAATGCTAGGTGTGGTGCACCAAATGTTCCCCTTTTTAGGAAACTCAATATGTTACCTATACTTTCTATTTACATCATGACTGCAATTATGTTTATAAAAATGAAAGAGTCAGTATTTTCAACTAATGCTGATGTCCATAACTATGGCACTCACAATGTTAAAAATCTGCATATATCATAGGTTCGAACTAATTGTTCTTATTTGGGACCCCGTAACATGGGGTTCATCACGTATAATAAACTGCCTATGGAATTCAAAACCTTAATGTGCCTTGCAATATTTAGGTCTAAGGCAAAATCTTTTTTGCTGGAAAGATTGTTTTATAGTGTTAATGAATACCTTCCCCCTTGCTGACATTATTTATCTCTCTTTGACATATCCTATACTAATGTGCATCTTTGTATCATATAGTCATTAATCAAACAAAGTTATTATTATAATTATTTTAATTTTTAAAAATTGAAGTACTATCAAGAAATTTCATGAAAATGCTTTTTTTAATCCTTTGTGAGCAAGTATGGGTGAAATTTGTAGTATTCCCCTCACTGTGTTCTTTCTATGGTTTTTCATTTTGTACTATTTCATTAGTGCAGTAGTTAGTTGAATTTTACAGTCCAACCAGGAGCGAAGGTTTAATCGTGATAATTTTAATGTAAAATCTTTTATGGTATAGTTTTACTTTTTAATCTTCACTGAGTGCTCTTTTTTTCAATCCCATATGCCGTTGTTTATACATTGTATGCACTTTTTATTTTTACTTTATTTTCCTACAATATATAAATCTGTCTTATATTAAATATGAAAACATTGTATTTTAATCCTTGGACAAATAAAAATGTATTATGGTATTGGGTAAAACTGAGGAATATAAAAGAATATGATAGATAATTTGTGAAGTGAAAACAGATTTGGTATAAAAAAGCAATGAGTTACTGCTGTATTACTCAGCTATGAGGATATCTTAAGCATCAATCATTAGGCTCTATCTGTCGAACTTTCACATAAGCTCAATATTAGTTCACTAATTAGTTTCTCATTACACATATATATGCTCTTGGGATTTTTGGGTGCTGTGTCCACACACATTGGCTTGGGATGACAATAGTTTCTTTAGCAGGGTGGTTAGCAAAACTGTTGTCACCTCAAGCCAACATATGTGGATTCAGCACCTGAAACTGCTGAGAGCATCTGAACAAAGCTGCAGAAACCTTCACACTTATACATATATATTCAGGAAATATGTTGAAAAACCAACAAAAAGCAGGGTTATATTAGCAGTACACCAGGATGTTATGAGGAAGTAAAGAACCTTGTTATTTTTCTTCTGTAAGCCCCACTTGCAACATGCCATGAGTAAATTGGATCTTCAGGTGATCTTAGAATTAGATTTTGAATGATGATTTTAGGCATATAAGATGCTGTTACAATAAACTTAGCAAGCTACTATGTTATTGGGGGAATTAGGCTGGGAAACATTGAATAAAAGTTACATCTTTGGCTAAACATTTGAAATTTCAGGATAATTATATTTACTACGATGCTAGGAATATATTACAGACTTCATTTTTAAACACCAGCCTAAATCATTAAATAAAATTTAGAGAGGTAGATTGTAGGACAGAGGGGCGTAAACTATTTTTTCTGCACATGATCAAGTTGTGAATAGGTAAGTTGCAACAGGCAGAATAGTTTTGTTAGTACGTTTTTACATGTAACTGTGAATGGACAAAACTTTGCTCCAGCATGTGTGGAATGGTAATGGGATCCATGAATTATTTTTTACTTAAGCAATTTCCCATTATTTTGGCCTTGATATTTTTAATTGGCATACAGCATATTCTTACGGCTTATGTATGCCCTTGCTGAAAGCAGCCATTTTGGAAAATTAGTTTTAGACAAACATAACGTCCATTCCTTTGGTGGGATTTGAACCCGTGACCTTGGGGTCAGCCAGTGAGCATGCTACCAACTCGGCTTTAAATTAATCAAAGAGTATAATCAAGTAGGTTACCAATGAGTTAATAGTGTGAATTTGAAGTAATTCATGCCTGGTGTTAACTTTTCCCCTGCCACATGCCCTAGTGGTGACTTGCATAGTACATTGTAGCTATGGATGAGTAAGCAAAGAAATTATGGCAAAAATTCGAAGTCCAACTCTCATTTTAAAGGATGAAAATTAGGTGACCTTTGTAAATCCTACATAATGTTTTCTCTCCTCTTAACCTAGATTTCAACAAATTACGTCATCTTCAACTAATTTATAGAAAAACCTGGGCTGTGAGAAATAAAACTTTTCTGTGGAATCCTACCTATTATTTGCACAGAGGTTGATATAAATTTAAATAAAACTTTGCTTTTCCACAGAACAAATTATTATTCCATAGAAAAGCAAGGTTTCATTTTAATTTACGTCAACCTCTGCACATTATGGATATCCACACAAAGTATCAACCTCACCATTAACCATACTCCTTTCTACCTTGATGAATACACTTAGCCAAATAAAGCTCGAGGTAGTTTTCTTGTTATTATTTTTGTACAAATATGGATTAAACTTGAACAAATTTTGATGACATACACTTTTTGTACTTAAGAGAGTGTTTTGATAATACCGTAGAGAATAACTTTGAAATAATTATGCTCATTTACAAACAAAAGCAAACATTTCACATTCAAAGATGATTCATTCCTAACACCAAAATGTACCATATTGCTGCTCCTCACATACAAATGGCAAACTAAATTAAGTGATGAAGTAGGGTAAGTAAAAACACTTGTGATTCCACTCGATATTTATTTAAACACGACCTAGGTTTCGACACGTT
>WURS02026729.1:0-11748 GCA_011762765.2 Rhinocypha anisoptera | reverse complement strand
TTATTTACTATCATTGAATGTGTTATTTTCGCCATATGGCGGTCATTTCTGTATGAATGAATATATATATATATATGTGTGTGTGTGCGTATGTATATAATTAATGCTTATGCGTTTACAAATAGGGTCATTAAAATGAAGTTAAGCACCAAGTATCTGCTTTCGTGCGTCATTGACTCAATTCGTACGTCTGACTGCATATCTTAGAGTCCCAAGCATGAATCTGTATCCGAACATCATCATTAGTCTCTCCCATGATGCTCTTATTACTTAACCATCGGAAGCGACTCTCATTTTTTATTTTTTTAGTTCAAAAATGCTTGAGGCCTAGCAATCTTCAGGATAAAAGGATAAAAACTTCTGAGAACTACTTCCTATTGTGACCTTAGATCATTATCGATTAATGGTAGACCTGACTTTTATGCTCCTACATTATATTTTTTCTTTCTGTTCACGAAATGCAGAGATAAGGAGATCTTGTGCGAATAAATCGACATATTTATTAGTCATTTCATATTTTAGTGGAGCAACCTCTCTCTATCCCCAGTGGATATGTTTCGGACGGAGTCCCAAGTTGAATTATTCCTATTCCTCCTTCTTGTCTTAAAGTAAACCGTTTGGAGTTAAAATATACTCTCTATGGTATAATATGTAGTTTTTTCTCCTCCTACTTAGTTTATGCTGGTGCCAACAAACTCCAAATTACATGTCACCCATAATGTTCTCTTTTTTATCATTTTTCGCAATAACTATAACCAAAATTGTTTATCTTAATTGTCTGTTTAAAACTTTATCCATTCAGGTGAAAGAGTCTGATAGCAACCTAATCTTTAGTTTCGGATATCCTACTAGCTGGAAATGTCCCGCAGTGATCATCAGCATACGTGAATTTTAACGTATTTTAACACTTCCCTGACGTCAACTATTCCAATCTCAGGTAATGGCATCCATTCAAATTTTATTTTCAAGTAGCCTGTGTATCATCCATCCTCCCATTTCACCTATCGTAATATTTCTCTTTGCCATGGATTTGATTAGAGGGCAATCACGACTCATGTTTTCGGCACGTGTTTTCATCGCCATTCAACAAGCGTGAAAATATGAATGCCTGCCCTACTTGTCTGTCGTGTGCTTATCAACTCAATGGAAGGATTGTAAGTAATCACTTGCGATTCCAATCCATTATCCAGGGAACGGCTAAATCAAAACGTAACTCCACCATGATTATCTTCCCCTCGGTTATAAATGTAATACCAACTCGAACCCCAACACATGTCCTGTGCTCGTGCGCATTGACTTTACACACAAGTTGAACGTTTCGCCATTCAGTTTGGTGCTTAAAGTAGTCTTCTTCTTCATCCTTGTAGGGTTAAGCTCACAATCTGTTCTAGCTTCACTTTCACCACACGTCCCTTGGGCTCCCTGTTCCCCTTTCCTGATGGATTACATTTCATAACTTTTTCCTCTCTCGAGGTAACCTAACCACATATTCTTTCCAATTTTATTTGTAATCTTCCGGGTTTTAAACAATTGATTGAGTACCTAATTCTTTCCTTATATCAAATTTTTTCTCAGTCTATTCGAATTGGTACAATCTTTTACTGACCGGAGGAATTTCCTTTCTTATGCTTCAGTTTGATTGAGGTCCTTTTGTCTCGTCGTCCAACATTCTGACCCACATAGCAAATCGGGAATCGTAATTACTTTATGGAATTATATTTGTGTTTATTTTTTTAGTTACACCTTTTAGGGATCTTCTTATTGTTCCGCATATCCTCTGGAACAAGTTCATTTCATCCGATATGTCTTTTTCTTCTCCATAGGTTATATCACATTCTAAATATTGGACATGTGATACCTGCTCTAATATGTGATTTTCGAGAACAGTTTTTGCTCTTATTGAGGGGTCACCTAGCAATGGCAATTGTTTAGTTTTTGTTCTCGAGATTTTTAGGATCTATGTTATCCTTAGCTGTTGTAGCTTATGTACCGCTATCTGTAATTTATCCTCTCTATCTTTTGTAACAACCTGGTCATCAAATAGCATAGTGTTTAAGTATTCTAAGGGTACCATTTCTATGCCCGGAGCCAAGCGGTTCTCTTTCCATTTCCTCAAAAGGTCAACGAAGTAGAGATTGAACAATGTTGGTGGCGTACTATTTCCATCTTTGTCTCACGCTCTGATTTATGGGAATTTCCGCTGTTAGTTTTCCAGCATCAATAATAATTTTGGTGTTTTTGTATAGATTTGTTTTATTTTAAGAAGGAATTTGGGTTATCCTCTTTCTTGCATTATTGGCCGTACCATGTTTCTGATTACCCAATTAAAAGCTTTTTCACAGTCACTAAAATCTAGGTGTCTCTCCTTCGCGATAAGGTGGAAGCCCGAGAGAGGGATTAATGTAGTGTTTGTCTTTTGGCCAAGATTTTAATGGCCATGATATAGCGTAGGCCACATTAGTATTTAAGTATGCTACTAAGAATGGTTTACAAATACGCTCATGCGTATTTTCCCTCTTTAATGGATTTTTATGCTCAAAATTAAACAGATTTCTAAAAGAATAAATTTTTGCATGTGGCGAAACATAATTTGTTTTTATGAGCAACTAATACAGAAAAATTATCTTAGGAGCTTACAGAGAACTCATTTCCCTTAGGGGCAGATATTACATGGAAATATATCATTCGATATCCATCCGACAAATTCATTTCGTGATTTTCTTCTGAATTGTCATTATATTTAAAACTATCTGCAACAGAATGCAATGTAACATCTTCTACGGCTCTTGAAGACTTAGTTCTCTACTAGCAGCTATCCTAAAATACCTGATTATTTAGGTTCTTAATAATGAAAATTAATTGAATCTGACCGACATTTTATGGGGCTTAATTCCATCCAATTACCACGTGAAAATGGTTTCGGAATTGAGGCACTTAATCTAAATTCTTGAACTACCTTTTAGTGGAAATCAATTCTTTAGTTACAAAGTGATCGCTTATCTAAATATCTATTACAGCGTTCATAAATTCGTTTCATTTGTATAATTTATACAGTAACCGTATAATTGCTTAAGTTAGATTTTCCATGAACTCAAGAAACAAAAAAAATTCCATGCTCATCGATAAATACTGTTTCAGTTTGTTATCTTTTTTTTACGTTTCACTCTTTCAATTCAAAGACCGGTTGACTGAAGACCTTCATCTGACTCTAACCAATGAGAACTCTCTACCCCTTCAGTTCTTCTTCCTGAAATCCCTTTAATTTTTCTGTGGGCATTTGTCCCTCGGCCACCCAACAACCACTAATGACCCTAGTTCCTCCGATGATTTCTCAGACTAATGTTCCTCCGACGATTTCTAGGCTAAAATATCGGACATTTTCAAATTTCAAACATAAGGTCGTGGATCGCAGATCTCTATCAAGGAACCCTAGACTTTTTTCACTATCAACAATTTTCATCTAGATATCTTGAAGATCACAAAAATTTACACATAAAATTATTGCCTAACACAGATGTTTGTCATCTGTTACCATTTTGCCATTTTTCACTTTGAGAAGCCGTGCTTATAACTCCTGGACGATATTTTAAACCCAAAAAAAAACAATACTCCCGTACAGATTGAGCCTCAACTATTTCCCAATCCACTGCATGTAAAAATCGAACTATGGAGGATTATATATACTGTATTGTTAAAAAAGAATTTAATTCTTCATCGGTACTGAATACGTTCAGCAGAGTTCAAACCAATCAAAATAAAATAAAATAAAAATTTGTCCCAGTTATCCTTTCGTTATTTCGACTCGTTGGATTCAAATTAAATAATGTACTAAATTTTAATATGTATTTGACTCCGTTTTTATAATGAAAATGGATAAAACGGCTATAAAAATCTCTAAATTATAACTGAGTCGCATAGGCATAAAGGAAGTAATTAATTATTAAATTAGAGAAGGTATGAAGCTGATTTAACAATAGGCTTGTTGATTCAGATGGCCATATATCCTGATGGAGTGTTCTATGTCAAACTCTTCTCTGCCTCTGTTCTCTGTCAGCCTCTTCATACCATTGTTGTCACTAATGCTAGCACGCTCCGTTCTCTGTTTCTCGAATACAATCATTACTTTTGAGTCATTACCACCTAGGATCCCTTCAAATACACTTTTCACTAAAATCCTCTACCTCAATATGAGTCCTTTTGATTGCTCATTACTTATAGTAAGTATGTTTCACAAGCGTCTCTTTTCACCGGTTTCCCGGAATACTTACGTATTAGTGACATGGTAAATACAATTTTTCAACATTCTTCTGTTATTGAAAAAAATATAGTTACTAACTTAGATTTACTCATAAAAATGTGTGGCAATTTCCTATGGGAATACTCTAAATTAGTGCCTATATTTAGTGTAATTATGGAATTCCACCAAGTGACGACCTCCTCAGCGAATTTTATTCTACTGTAGCTCCATATTTCTTATAGCCTACTTTTTTCTGAAGCTGATAATTTCCATGTAGCAACTATTTATAAGAATATGCTTCGTGTTTATGGCCTCTTCAACTGTTTTCTTTTTTACAGCCAATTATCATCAGCAGCCAACTATAGTTTCTTCTTTAAGAATGCATTATTTTCCATGGTTATTCTGATTATTATCCCCTTCTTGCTACTTCCCTCTCCGTTGATCTTTCTTTCTAAGTAGCCTTTCTAAGTAACTGCATGCCTTGTCCCGTCTACGAACCTTTACTTTTATTTCATCGTGATTATTTGTGGATAATTTTTCAAAATGGATATCCTACATATTATTTATAAGTATAATCTGCTTTGAAATGATAATTTACTCTACAGATTCCCCTTCTAGCTTTCACTAATAATTACAAATCATGTTAAAAAAAAATTGTGTAATGTTTTTGCAATTAAAGTGATTGTCAATCACTTGTAGTTGAAGGGTTTTCAAAGCCTCACGTGATAAATTGCGACGTTTCATGAAACGCAGAAGAAGATTTTTTTATAGTGTTACTCATTTTCAATCACTTTGACATCATCTCTAGCTTTTAATTTTATATAACATGTGAAATTTGTTGTTATATCATGGGGTGTAAAAATTGAATGTACAAATATCTCATTGTTCGCAGGAAAAATTTGCCGTGAGACCATATATTTATTCCTGGATATGCGCATAGCTAATACTCAGCTTGTCATTTGGTTCACGCAGTTCTTGGTTGAATTTTCCTGTCCCTCTACGCTTATTTCCATTCGATCTGAAAGGTCAGGAGTTGAAATTACCTCTCAAAAACCGTTACCTCAAATTGAGATGGTTCTGAAAAAATCTCGCGAAAGATATTATTTGTTTTTCTATTAAAAAGGACTCTTGCATGAACATGCCCAATATCAATCATCGTCGGTTTCCTTTACCAAGGTGTTCGTTTTCATTATTTTTTTTGGGTGTATAACTCTTGATTAAACTCGAGATGTAAAATTGAGAATCGTGAAATCTCTCGCGTTTTTATCGCCATGGATAGATATTAGAAAAAAAACTGTTGTGACACAGTAATGAAAATTTTTGTCTTGGTTTTTGGAGGACGTAATTTCCTATTTCTGCAGTTAAAATTTTCCGTCGATCAGTCGTCGCGTCAACTGATCATAAATCAAAAACACTAAAATAGGGATATCCATGTGATACAGACCTCATTACTCGTAAATAGTGAACTGTAACATGATGTGACAGAGTTCACCCTTTCGGGGTCCTGAACCTTACAAACCTCTAACGAATACGCTGCATTTTTCTTACATTACAGCACAATTGGTCTTTCCTTCCTATATGGATACTTGCTCAATATTATTCTTTCAAAACATGATTTGCATAAAAATGCTCACTTTTTGTCTAAATTTTATTTGCGTAAATTATATTTTATAATGTCATATCTGCTTGACTTGATGATGAAGGATAATCTACCGGCTAAGGTATGTTTCTGGTTAACTCTTGATTAGAAGTATTTGGCCACACCTTAACATAAATACATCTTCAACTAAGCATACTTCCTACCAACTATCATTCTATCTGAAATACCTATTATCTCCCTCCTGCAAGTAGGGCCACACGAAGCGAAAAATACCCTTCACGCTGATGATCACTTTGATTCAACAGAGGAAGCTGATTTCATTTTCAGAGTTAATACTGGCTACTAAGGTCAATAAATTTCACCGCTCAATAATATGTGAATTTCACTGACCATAGGTATTGTATTGGTGTGATTCCACCCTAAAATAACCAGCCATCCACACCTTTGATTGCTTTTGAAATAATCGGCTAATAAACAATTCAAGGCTTTCTTTGGTCAGGTTGTGCTAGGGTGACAAAGTAGGCTGCAGTAATTGTCCTCGTACGCAGTAAATAGGTAGCACGAAAAATAATCATCTTCCTGAAATTTAAAGATCTCCCTTTTATATAGCCCTTCGCTTTTATATAACACTAAAGTGTAATATTGCGTGAAATATACTGATTTAAACCCTTTTTTTATTTTTGGTCATTATTATTCGTTTTTGGTTTATCTTGGTAACAAAGATTATATAGCAATTAGGTAGGACATTTTTCATAAAATTCATAATAGACATGTAAGTGAAGTCTGAAGTGAATATAGGCATCATTTAAGGTGTGAGAGACAGTTGAGGCCGTGAAATTTTGGAATTTTATCATGTTGAGGAGATAGAATAAGGACGTAGCAGTTCCACAGTACTATATAGTTTATACGACTAGTTTCGCTAATACACTGGCGAAACTAGTGGAATGAACTGCTAAGTCTTTGTGGAACTGTGGAACTGCTAAGTCTTTACTCTATCTCCTCATCATTAAATGTATTTAATGCATTTTAATGTCATAATTTCCCCTAAATTATTTTATATATTCTTACTCCCGACGAAGTTTTGCATTTTACACCTCATTTATGTGTATTTCTTCAAGGCGCAAAAATGAAATAATTTCTGATTCATTTCAAGAGGTAGCCTTTTGTAATAAACAGCAATGGAATTATCCTGCGACCCTATGCCTGCAAAACCTTGTGACTTTTTTTTGCGCTGAATCCACTGGTATTTCGGAGGAATTTTAGGGGCTCCTTTATTCCACCATTCACACCACTTTCCTTTCAGAGCACGTAACGCGTTAACGTTTCAGATAAAAGTTTTTACGACACTTCTTAAAAAAAAAAAACACGCTTAATATGTGGTCTAACCATAGCTCTAAACTGACAGTGACTTTTTAAATGAAAATCTGACCCTTTGTTTGCAAGATCCGTTTGCAGGAGGATCTAAAGCATCCCAGGATTCGGTGCTCAAAATTAATTCCCTTTCCTTTTAATTATCCCGAAATGTGGATTGTAAGAGTTCTGTTCTCGAACAGCAAATGAAAAGGGTTGAACTAGTTTTCAAGCATGACCATAGTCTCAATGGATTAAAACGTAATAGCATTTTTATTTAAATTCCCTAAAGCAAATGAGATAAACCTCTAAATAAAATTTGAATTGTCATGATTACTTCTTCAAAATATACTCCGTTTTTTGGATCATAATTTTTATTGGATTCGTAATATAATCAAACCACTAAATACATTTTCCAGACGACAGAAAAACATAGAAACCTAATGTCAAGTCATCTATAAATTATTCTTCAGTTTTCCAGTAGAAAATATGGTGATTTCTAGGAATGAGAAATATTATTAGTGAATGGAATGAGCTAAAATTTTTAATGATTTTCTTAGTACAAAGTCAATTACATTCAGCGTTTTTTCTACTGAATTAAATATTTCTTCGTACAATTAAGGTGGGGAATACATTATCGTTGAAATTTTCTTTGTTCATCAGAACCGCTATGTATTCCCGAGTGTAAACTAATCTATATTATCCCTAAACCGGTGAATGTAATAGATCGCGTTATAGAAAAATTAAAATAGAAGACAAAGCTTCCGTAATATACATCGTATGATAAAAAGTTCATAATGTTATACACATGCTACATAACAAAAGCGTGGCTTACATAACATTTCTAATAATTACATCCTTGGTTAACTCTATACTGTTCATACTAAACGGTTGTTTTTCGTTGATGGACACAGTTCGTTCTCCTGAATTTAATCTGCGTTCCAGCTCAGGCTTTATTCTGCTTTGATTCCAATTACACATTTAGGTATTAAGCATCTACGTGTATTTACTTTGTTCGGAATTTCTATTGTTGTAGTTAATGTAACTTGGGAACATTCAGCTCAGGACGTTTTGAATAGCTGTCATTGATTGGCAATTGAATAGCAGAGCATATTATAAAATCATGAAAAACTTTTGCGTCCAATATAAATATGGATTAATCACTCATTAACCCAATGAGTAAATAGCTCCGCTCTTCACATCTCCATAGCAATATTAAATTTCACGGATAATAGCATTCACCTGGAATTTTGATATTCCAATCACGGTAAATACATTCGGCAATCACAATCGGTAGTTTTATCTTTAATAACTTTCTTTATACACATATTATTGTAAAAATTCAGTTGTTTATCCGTTTCTAAATAGCGGAAATTACTCGGCGTTTCGATTTTTTATTTATTGTAAAATCTCCGGAACACTTAGGGAATAGTAGGGTCTGTATTTTATTTGCAGGATTTTTCAGAACACTTGTAATACCATACACAACATACTAGTGGTAAACTTTCAAACACACTTCAGATTTTGCGTCAAGACCTGGAGTAGTTTTTCTCGAATTTAAGCGAGCATCACAGCGAGGAAGTATTATTCAAGAGTAAGTCATGTCTCATTTTCGCACGGTGAATTACAAAAAAAAAACGATATGGAACAACGTGATACATGAATAAAACAGTAGACGAAATTCAGAAACTACCACTAAACCGACACTGAAAATGTACGCGCTCTTCAATTCTCCTTTTTTTCTTATTTGTGAGCTATCAATTTTTGTAGCGATCCAGTTTTTGTGGATAGACTCGAGAAACGTCCGTGCTCGTGGAATCAACTCGCGACAAAGCGAAGTCGACAATGAGATCCCGAAATAATATGTTCTCTTAGTCTCTCTCCCTCTTCGTCTTCGCTCCGCTTTCTCCTACTTCGCCTTCGCCAAGGGAATAGTTCATCTGTGGTCTTAAGAAGCTTACTGCAAAGAAAAGAGAAAATTTCGTTTCTCAGAACGTTCCGGATTCCCTCTCTTCTTCCAGGAATTGTTACATGCGAATGCTCGTGTGTGTGAGTCTGCGCCCGCAATCGTAAGGGGATGAACGAATCGATCATCGTGGGAGTGATATTTGCTGCGGCCAGGGATAGGGTGCTCAAAATGGGTTCAGATATGATTTTCGAACGCGTGAATTCGTCAAATTCAGGGAGGCGTAGGGATATGATTTTGGACAGCAGAGGGTGGAGTGAGAGAGTGAGAGAGAGAGAAAGGGGGGGGGGAAGGAAGGAGGAGGGGGGTGGTGAGGGAGGTGACGTCCCAGAGGTGGGCGGGTTTTTTTTCTTCGGGGCCCACTTGCGGCGGGGCGTGGGCGACTATTCTTCCCTTCACTCTCGATCAATTCTCCTGCTGTCTGGGGGACAATCCGGGAGGGGGGGGGGGAGGGGAGATGTCTTCTGTCTCTCACACGTGCGACCGCGTCATTAGCTGCCGGAGGAGGGGACGATGTGATGGAGAGGAGAAAAAAAAATCACGGAGACGACGTCAGAATGGCGAATTCCGTGACACCAGGGGAAGGATAATTTATGTGATTGGAGAAAGTGAATTCTCACCCGCGGCATCAATGTTTTATACATTTTCACTTCTTCCAGGAATGGATGATACGTATTACGAGATGACATTCCGTCAGTTAACCATTCGAATGCTGAATAATGCATATGAGCGATATTGCATCCCGCCATTTTGTGTGTGTGTATATATATATATATAATTCTGAACTTATCGATCATGTATTATCTAAGTAGAAGTAATTATTTCTCCGCTAAAAGAAATTACTCAAGTAATTATTTTTCCGCTATAGTTATGGAACTTGTGTACAAATAAATTACCTTTGGCTATAAGATATAAGATTTGGATATACTAAGCTATTTAATCCTTGGTATACTAAATTACTTTTTAAAAACTACGAAGAAGCCACCAAAAATGGATGGGAGATACATTAGGTTATGGGATGTTGAAAAAATGGACGAAAGAGGGTAGGGAATTTATCTGGAATGAAGAGAGGTTACTTAAAGTTTAGTATTTTTATTTTACCTAAATATAAATTGGCTGTATGGAAATTATAACTCCTGGGGGTCCTTAAGTTTACTTTTGCTACTTGATTTTTAATAGACTTACTTTAACTGGTTGAATAACGATGATATATTGAATTGATAAAAAAATATTTTTTGCAAAAGTTTCATGGAAATAATCCGTACCTATTATGTGCGTATTAATAATGTTGCTATTCCCTTCGCCGGTTTTATAGAAAATTTCCTTATTTAAAATTAATGAAGTCCTCCTAATAGGACGTATTGTCCAAATTTGGTAAAACAATTAATTTTTGACACTGAAAAAAGTGTACAACGTGCTTTCGTCCCTTTTATTATATTTTTAATTTTTTTACCTATAAGTTTCCTGTAATTTAAGTTTAGGATCGTCTATAGGTTTTTAATAATCAGCTATAATAGGTTTTTAATATAATAGCTGGTATCATTTATAAGGATAACTTTAAATGTGTATTTTTATTAATGAAAGAATATTCGATCTCGACAATTTCGGCAGGACGCATGACTCAACCAACTGGCGGATGAATGAGATTCTTTCATTTTCTCGTTTTTTGCAACTGATGGCTAATTCTGTTTTCTCATCGAAGCAATATTTGTTTTTCAGTTAGATTTCATAAATTAAACTGTCCTTTAGTCGAGTGATTTCAATTTAATCAGATTTCGAAGGAAAATATAAACATAATTAATTGGATGAATGATCACATATGCCTTTTATTGGTTTTTCCTGGAGTCATTATGAGTTTGAAAAGAATAACTTGTTTCTCGATTACGGATTCAGTAGATGTGAAGGGATATGACTGGGAATGATGCGAAAAATTGTGCTCAGAATATCCCGGTGAATGATGGACGGATGGGTCTTAATTTTTTCCCATCTGGTTAGAATTTATCGACTCTTCTGAAATGGAAATCTATATGAATTTTCTTTGGGGACAACGAGGAGTCTGAGCCTGATGACCTTTAGGTAGACTTTGTTCCATCACATGATTTTCTAATATTAATAATATCTTTTATTAAATATATTATTTAGTTTTAACAATAATTAGAAATTGAAAGAAGTTTAAAAGTTATATGCAAGGCCGACCGGGCTACCTTGGGCGTGGCGCACTCTCCGGCTAACCCGAAGGTCGCGGATTCGAATCCCGCCTAGGGCATGGATGTTGTGTCTGTTTACTAGAATTTTTCTATAATTTGAAGAGGCACGAAATGACCCTAGCCGTCGAAGAGCCCTGTAAACAAAAATACTACTAGTACTAAAAAGCAATGAGTACATCTTCGTTTCATGGCTGAATATGTATATGATGCCTTTTGATACAAGGTCATTTGACGTTAGAGTTCTAAACAGTATGCATGTAATATCGTTTAATAATATGTTAAATATATATAATAATGTTATATATTATAATAGACAGAGTTAGGAACGAGGAAGTGTACAGAAGAGCGGAGGAAACTAAGGCATTGTGGGGTACAATAAGAAAAAGAA
>WURS02026718.1:0-11748 GCA_011762765.2 Rhinocypha anisoptera | reverse complement strand
CTCTCTCTCTCTCTCTCTCTCTCTCTCTCTCTCTCTCTCTCTCTCTCTCTCTCTCTCTCTCTCTCTCTTACTCTTTCCCTCTCCCTCTTTCTTTTTTCTCTCTATCTTTCTTTCTCTTTCTCTCCTTCACTCTGGAACGTTACCAGAGAAAAATAGTTTCTATGTGTCTTTGGGCATTTTTTGTGTGTGTGAGAGGGAGAGAGAAAGGGAGTGTGAGAGAAAGAAAGAGAGTGAGACACAAAGTATTCTCAACTGCTACTATTTTCTTTGGTCTTTATCAATCCACCACTTTTCAACTTCTTGAATCTAGTAATCTGTTGAAAAGATTTATTTCTATTTTTTACGTTTTTTAAGTTTTTTTGTTGATAAACTTTATTATGATTTTTTAAAAATGGTTTTTAAGTTAAATGAGATTTTGATTGAACAATTATTTCTAAATTAGTTATTTTATATTTTTGAAATAATTTGTTTAATTTTTATCTTTAATTTAGTTCCAAATCTTAGTATGACCTTCAGACAAACAAAAATTTTCCTAATTTATTGCCACAGCTAACCTAACGGATCTCCCTTACTAAGCTCAACCTGTATCTCACAACCTAATTGCTCACTCATTTCTTCCTTCAAACTATATATCAAACGGTCTAACCTAACTGCTCTCCTAAACAAAATTCCAAACGTATTACAAGTCCTAACCCAACTGTTCTTCTACCTTAAGTTCCAAACGTATCGCAAGGCCTAATCTATCTATTCTTCTATCCTAAGCTCAAAACGTTTTGCACGGTTTAACCTAATAGTTTTCTTAAATTAAACTCAGAACCTATTGCATCGCTTAACCCAACAATTTTTCTACGTTTGGCTCAAAACGTATTTTATAACTTAACCCAACTGTTCTTCTACTCTTAGCTCAAAACGTTTTGCATGGCTTAACTTAATAGTTCTACTTTTGCTTCAAAATGTATCGTACGGACTAATCCAACAGTTTTTCTAAATTAAGCTCAAAACGTATTGCATGATTTAACCCAACAGTACTTCTACTCTTGGCTCAAAACGTATTGCATGACTTAACCCAACAGTTCTCTTATTTTTGGTTCAAAACATTTCGAACTGCCCAATCCAACAGTTTTCTCAAATTAATCTCAAAACGTATTACATGACTTGCCCCAACTGTTTTTCTACCCCAATCCAAACGTATCTTTTATTTCCAACTGTACTACAATATTTTCAAGTGTAACCTGAATTCATCATCAATTACCTTGAACAACAAAATGGGTTGAACAACAAGTTATATATCTTGTGTGTTACGCTCTATTTTGGTTCAAAGTGGTCGTGTGGTTATGTAATTGTTTTTCTTTATATATCTAAGAAATGATGCAACAAATGACCGAGGGCCGTATCTCATGGCTCCGATGGTGTTTCTACGGGTGTGTCAACACTGTGATTGCACTGTTTGGCATCGCAGCCAACTGTGCTCTTCTCGGCATCATTGCTCACTTTCCAGGTATTTTCTATGCCAAAATCTATTAAATTCAGATATTCAAAGTCAAAGATGTTTGTTTTTCTCTATGCTTTCAACATTGAAATTTTGTTATATAACTTTTTAAATCACAATTCTGACGTATGCGTAGTAAAAATTAGATGATATTTGTTTCAAATGTATATTTGATTTAATTTTAATTTATATCTGATATATGATTTGAATGCATATTTGGCTCGATTAGAATTTATATTTAATTCGATTCGAAGTTATATTCAATTCAAATTAAATTCATGTTCAATTTGATTCGAATTTATGTTTGATTCGATTCGAATTTAAATTCAATTTTATTTGAATATATATGTGATTTGATTCGAAGTTATGTTCGAGTCGATTCGAATTTATATTCAATTCGATTCAAATATATATATATATATATATATATATATATGCGATCCAATTCAATTTTTATCTTGTAAATCTTGCTTTTTTATCTCAACTTTTTTTATTCTCACCCTCATTCTCTCACTGACTCTCAAACTAAAGCTTTATTTATGTATATCACAAACAATAACAAAAAGTCTTGTTGTCTATAAGTTAGTTGTTGTTATTTTGTTTTGTGTCTTGTGTTAAGTACATTCTTCATATGACCTTATTTCTCTCTAACTCACTTTGCATTTTCTCATTCTCTCTCTCTCTCTCTCTCTCTCTCACTCACTCACTCTCATTTTTATGGGCAAAACATACCAGGTAAAATAAGGCATCTAGGTGTCCCATGTGTTTTGGTTTTAGTTGTCTCACAAACTTTCTCTGTTTTTCACTAACAAAAACATTAGTTGCCCTACTTAATGACATCCCATAGAAAGAGAGAGAGAGAGATCCACTTGGTAGAATCTTTGGGATAGTTCCATGATGGAATAAAGATAAAAATTTTCTTCTCTTTCTCTCTCTCTCTTTTACTCTTTGACCTTCTCTCGCATATCCAGATGCACATATGTTTAATCTATAATCAAAGCTTTGAGATGAGATGGAGAATTACGATTAAATGAGAGTGAGTGAGAAGTAAAATTAGATTGAGAATGATTGGGAATCATTTCCAAAAAATGAGCAATTTCATAAATACGAGAGAGAGGAACTTAAATTAGAGAAAAAATAAGGGAAAAACTCATAAAACAAGCCAAAAAATCAACAAAAATAATGCACTTTTTCTATTGGTCCCATGAGCAGTGGAATACCACCCACTCTAAAATAAGTGAAAGAAAGAGAGAGAATGAAAGAGAGAGAGAAAGAATGAGAGAGAAAATGAGAGAGAATGAGAAAGAGAGAGAGAGAGAGAGAGAAAGTCAAAGAGAGTGAAAGATATTGGGCAATTATGTTGAAACGAGGTTAGGTTTGCGGTTCACTTGATTCTCATTATTAGCATTGAAGAGCGAGAGAGAGAGAGAAATTGAGAGTGAATCATAGTAATCAGAGAAAATATACAAGATTGTATAAATCAAAGCACAGATATTATTTGGATGTATTTCAATCATCATCGTCTCAGACTATGAAAGGGAAAAAGTGAGTGAGTGGGAGAATGAACGAGCGAGAAAGAGAGAGAGAGAGAGAGAGAGAAAGTTTAAATTACTGTGGGCATATTAAACCCCATGGGAAATTTAGGGATTATTTTGTGAGATATGTGTGAGAGTTTGCGCAATTTTTAAGAAAGAATGAGAGAATGAGACAAAGCAAGTGAATTTCATTTATTTTCTCTATTTTTCTTTCTCTCTCTCTCTCTC
This sequence comes from Rhinocypha anisoptera, assembly GCA_011762765.2. Classification (NCBI taxonomy): domain Eukaryota; kingdom Metazoa; phylum Arthropoda; class Insecta; order Odonata; family Chlorocyphidae; genus Rhinocypha; species Rhinocypha anisoptera. The sequence continues at coordinate 8,496 of WURS02026718.1, read as the reverse complement.
TCTGTCTTGCACAAATCATTCTTATATTGATTTTTTCGTACATAATTTTTCACTTTATCACTCGTCACTATTACATCATATGTTTTCTATTGTTTTTAATTGTTTATCAATATTCAAATTTATTTACCGTGTTTGCGTCAATGGGAAAAATAGAAAAGAAATAGTGATAAAAAAAACTCTTGACTCAAATGTCGAGAACTCATTAACCCTCTCTCTTTCTCTCTCTCTCTCTCTCTCTCTCCCATGATAATAGACTTGCACTAATCATCACAAAAGATTATTGATTAATTATTTCACTTGAAATTCTACTAATTACTCTATACGTTACTACATTTACTATCCATTCACTATGTATATTGATTTATAGGAAATCAATTTATAAATATCTCAATTGATCTCCCGCGTTCACAAGTTCAAATCCAATAGTTTAACCTATATAGTAAAAGTAAATTTACTACAGTTACAGTGTAAATATGACTGAGAGAGAGAGAGAGAGAGTGTGTGTGTGTGTGAGAGAGAGAGAAATAGATTGAGTGAGTGAGTACGATCTCTAAATTGATTCATAGGAAAACCAATATAAATGAGGAAAACATGTGTATTTGTCATTCACTTGATATTGAGTGTAATTAATTTCCTTTCTTGGGTATTAAGAAGAAAGATAGGGAGAGAGAGAGAGAGAAAGTGAGATTAATATATATTGGGTATAATCGTGATTGAATACTAGTGATTAAGCTTATATATAACATAGAAATTGTAAAGTAATAATGATGACGTCATCTTGACTTGTAAAAGTCGATAGCCTCCATTAGAGAGAGAGAGAGAGAGAGAGAGAGAGAGAGAGAGTGAGAGAGAGAGTGAGTGAGAAAAAGTGAGTGCATGAGAGGGTGTGAGTGAAAGAGAGAGAGTGTGTGTGTGTGTGTCTGTGTGTGAGCGAGTGAGTGAAGAAGAAGATGAAGAGAGAGAGAGAGAGAGAGAGGATTACATTAACCACACAGACAAGACGTTTCCCCAAGTGACCCACTGAAAAAAATGAGAGTAAAAGTGAAAGTGAATGAGTGAAGGAGAGAGAGAGAGAGAGAGAGTGAAAGTGATAGAAAAGATAAGACATAAACAAAGTAAGAGATGCCTTATGTCTCGATAATGCACTTTGGCAGCTATTTTTTACAATAAAAGATAGAGAAAGAGAGAGAGAGCAAAAGTGAGAGTGAAAGAAATTAGAGTGAGAGTGAGTGTGAGAGAGAAATCCAGAAAATTAGAAAAAGAATGAAACAGTATATTGAATTTGGCAACTGATATTATCTTTCTCTTTCTTTCTCTCTCTCTCTCTCTCTCTCTCTCTCTCTCTCTCTCTCTTATTTTTACTTTTACTCTCAGGAACTCAATCTAGAGACAAATATAAATAAAATGTATCGACATTCCAGATACAAAACCACAAGACTAAGTGTGAATAGAAGAGAGAAAGTGAGAGAGAGAGAGAATAAAAGAGAGAAAGAAAGAAAGAGAGAAAGAGAAAGAGAGAGATTGAGATTGAGAGAGAGAAAGAGAGAGAGAGAGAGAGTAAGAGTGATAGAGAGAGAGAGAGAGAGAGAGAAAGTGAGAGAGAGAGATGACAATTTGTAACTTATCAACATACTTTCTTTTTCTCTCTATTTCCCTCTCATATTCACTCTTACACAAATAAAAATAAATAGAAAGAACAAAGAATAAAACTGATGAAGTGGAACCAAAATGGATTCTATGGAAAATTATGATTTCTCGTTCTCTCTCTCACTCTCACTCTAATTCCATTTCTTACTAACCAAATCATCCATATAATGAACAAAACAAAATATATGTCATATATATAAATAATATAAATATTTATATACTTTTTAGCTTGCCTGGGTCTGTTCACAAAGGGCGTGAATCCAAAAATAAAAACTATTGTTTTTTATTTTCCAGCTGGCTGGCTTTTGCTTAAAGTAAATTACCGTCATAAACAAACATAGTCAATCTATATCTAGGAAAAAAGCCCCCCAACAAGCACCTTGTTGAGACCAGCTGTCCTACATGTCTTTATGATGTTTTTGACACTTTTCTCAATTATGTTTTGCACAATCTCTCTCTCTCTCTTTCTCTCTCTCTCTCTTTTTCTCTCTCTCTCTCTATCTTTCTCTTACTAATTTTCTCACCCATTTTAGCTTAATGAACATGAACATGTTAATTAGCATGCAAAGACACGGCTTAATCATAGTAAATCATCATTTTTATATATTTTTTCCAAATGCAAGACATGGAAGTGAGAGAATGAGGAAAAGAAATAGAAAGAATGAGATAAGAAGCTGAAAAAAAGCAATTTTACCATCAGTTTTTCTTTTCCTTCATAAAAGCACTTTCTTTAGCAAAACTGTTTTTAAGCAATCCTAGCCTAAGCAACCATGACAGTGATTTCTCTATCTCTCTCTCTCTCTCTCTCTCTCTTTCTCTCTCTTACTCTCACCCTCTTTCTCTCTCTCTCACTCTCTCTCTCTCTCTCTCTCTCTCTGTCTCTTACTCTCTCTCTTACTCTTTCTCTCTCTCTCTCTCTCTCTCTCTCTTACTCTTTCTCTCTCTCTCTCTCACTCTTTCTCTCATTTAGTCTTTCTCCATTTCTCTTTATTCTCCTTTTCTCATACAAAACTTTAATTTGACCATTTTCTCCAAATTCATGATGAATCAATATTCTAGAAATTAGAAAATTTAAGTGTAAAAAAGTGTATGAGTAAGAGTGAGAGAGAGAGAGAGAGAAAGAAAGAAAGAAAGAAAAAAAGAAAGAAAGAGAGAGAGAGAAATAAGGAGAAAATTAAAGAACCAAATTTAATTAAAATGTAAAAAAAATTCAATTTTTAAATTTCTCTCTTTCTCTCTCTTTAAGTTAATTTGAATAAATTTAGAAAGCAAGAGAGAGAGAGAGAGAGAAACTTGAAAGAGTTTTTCCTACAAAATTGAAGTTAATAACTAAAAGTTTTTATTTATATAGAAAGAGAGAGAGGGAGAAAGAGAGAGAAACTAGATTTGAAAAAATATGTCGCAATATAAGAATCATTAAGCTTCTTAAAAATAACAAATACTTCCTTTTTCTTTTTCTCACAAATTCTCTTTCTCTCACTCTTTCTCTCTCTCACTCTCTCTTTCTCTACAATCTCTCCCAAAGTAATCTGGGATCTAAATTCCTAACTCTAGAATTGAGAATACTCTAAAACACAAACTAAGCATGTGATTTACATTATTTCCTTGGTTTATGTAGATCACTTAATTGCTTACACACACAGAGAGAGAGAGAGAGAGAGAGAGAGAGAGATTACAAGTTCAAGTAATAATAAAAAAGAACATTTCCCCTTTGTTAGTGTATTCATAATTCAACATTTTTTTTGCATGATAATCTCTCAATTTTCCTATCCTTCTCTCTATCTCTATCTCTATCTCTCTTTCTCTATCTCTTACTCACTCTATCTCTTTTACTCACTCTTTTGCGTATCTCCATAATACGCTTAATAGACATGGAGTTTTTATTCCATCTTGTTAATCAAAGCATGAAAAGCGAGAGAAAGAGAGAGAGAGAGAGAGAGAAAATAAGAGAAAAAGTTAGAGTGAGAGAGAAAATGAAAGAGAGAGAGAGAGAGAGAGAAAGAGAGAGAGAGAGAGAAATAAAATGAGAGAGGGAAAGAAAAAGAAAGGGAGAGAGAGAGAGAGAAAATGAAAAAAAGTTAAAAGAGAGAGATAAAGTGAGAGAGAGAGAGAAAGTGAAAGAGAGAAAAAGTGAGAAAGAGAGAGAGTAAGATTGAGAGAGAGAGAGAGAGAGAGAAAGAGAGAAAAAATGAAAAAAAGTGAAAAGAAAGAGAGAGATAAAGTGAGAGAGAGAGAAAGTGAAAGAGAGAAAAAGTGAGAAAGAGAGATAGAGTGAGATTGAGAGAGAGAGAGAGAGAGAGAGACAGAGAGAGAGAGAGATTGAGAGAGAAAGAGAGAGAAAGTGAGATTGAGAGAGAGAGAGAGAAAATAAGAGAAAAAGTTAAAGTGCGAGAGAAAATGAAAGAGAGAGAGAGAGAGAAATAAAATGAGAGGGGGAAAGAAAAAGAAAGAGAGAAAGAGAAAATTAAAAAAAGTGAAAAGAGAGAGAGAGAGAGAAAGTGAGAGAGAGAGAGAGAGAAAGTGAAAGAGAGAAAAAATGAGAAAGAGAGATAGAGTGAGATTGAGAGAGAGAGAGAGAGAGAGAGAGAGAGAGAGAGTATTTTCGATGTGAAGCAAATATCTTATTTAGATAGTTTATAAAGTATATAAAACTATTTTTTATTTATTATAAGTAAATTACATATTTTCAACTCTCTCTCTCTATCTCCTCTTCTCTATTTCTTTCTAAGATTTTTATTTTTCATTAGAACTAATTTTTCCAAAGAATAACTTTTACTGTTCTCCCAAGATGATGCAAACCTTAGATGTAACTTTATTCGTTTTCTCTCTCTCTCTCTCTCTCTTTCTTTGAAATTGGTTCTCTATCTCTCAATTATTAACATTTTCATTCATTCATTCATTTATTCATTTTCATTTTTAAGTACAATTTTTTCTTTTTTTTCTATTAAATGTCAAATGTTAAATAGTGTTGTAGTGAGAAGAAGAGTGAGTTAAAAAAATGAAAAGTTGAAAAGTTTTGCGCAATTTTCAATGGAAATTCCCGTTTGCATTCAATTTATGTATCTAAGTGCAAGTCTTTTTAATATTAATCAATCGGAAACGAATGTTAGAGAGAAAATGGTTGAAACAGAGAAAGAGAGAGAGAGAGAGAGAGAGAGAGAGAGAGAGAGAGAGAGAGATGAATGTACAGTCACTCGCAAAAGTAAATCTCATAGTGACTTTTTATAATAAAATGAGTTATCAATTGAATGTAGATAATTGAATTATAATGAGTGATGCAACATTTAAAAGCTCAAAGATAAACAGCACATAAGACAACATTTAGCAAACTGGAAGTTAGGATCCAAAATGTATGAAAAGTGAGCAAAAATCTACAAAGTTTGTACTATAAACATAAATTTTTTTACCAATTTTAGATTTTTATAATCACAGAAACCGGAATAAGTTACCTAGAAATTTTTGTTTAAGTGTTTCTGGTTCGCCTGCTATGGTCAGTTTATGGCCTCATGAAATGTAAAACTTAACCAAAAGTTTCTAAGTACCTAATTCCAGTTTCCGTAATAATAAAAATCTAAAATTAGTAAGGAAATGTCCAATAACTCTTCATCTATAAGCATAATTTTTGTTTTTAATGAAAACTTTGTAGATTTTGAGATATTTACAAATTTTCAAGATAACCTCTAATTTCCTATGAAAATTTATCATGTATGGGATTTACTTTTGCGTACTCACTTTTCATACATTTTGGATTCTAACTTCCAATTTGCTAAAAGTTGTCCTATGTGCTGTATATCTTCGGAAAATCCAAGAAAAGAGTTTTTAAATGATGCATCACTCATTATAATTCATTTATCTACATTCAATTGGTAGCTTATTTTACTATAAAAAGTCACTATGGGCTGTATAATCTAACTTACCCACTGTATCTTGTAAAAATCCAAAAATTAAAAAAGTTACAGTATATGTGAATGTCACTCCAATAATTTATTTATCTCAAAATAGCCTAGCAACTCATTACTTGGGTTATGCAATCCAATATTCAATCTGTTATATTCAACTGGACAAATTGAAGAATGAGAGAGGGAAAGAGAGAGAGAGAAAGAGAGGGGAGAAAAAATCAAGAATTCATCTAATGTTGATGTGAAGATGATGATGATGATAGATCGAAATTGTTTATTCAATCTCTTATTTCTCTCTCACACTCACTCTATTTCTCTCTCTCTCACTCACTCTTTCTCTTACTCTTATTCTATTTCTCTTTTTCCCACTCTCACTTTGTTTGCATTAGCATTAATGCCAACTGGCGCGGGCCTTATGCTTTGTTAGAACAAGGGATAAGACAGACAATAGACAGACAGAGAGAGAGAGAGAGAGAGAGAGAGAGAGAGAGAGAGATCTGAAAATGGCTAACATAAAAACCGGAGCAGTAAAAACAAAAAAAGAAAGCAACGATATATCCATAAATTCTTTCTATCACTCACTCACTTACTCTCTCTCTCTCTCTCTCTATCTCTCTCTCCAAGGAATTCGAATCATAATCAAGTGTGCGATTCCCGAATTGTGATTAATCGATTTTTCCTGTTTATTCACAGTGGGATCACACCTTAGAAATCTCATCACAATATTGCATCTGGATTTTTTTTCAATATTGAATTTGTAGCTATATAGCTATTTAAAGTTTAAACTAAACTTCTCAAAATGGCTTTTATGTCTGGTTTTGTTTAGCAAAAACTGGGGAACTAAATCTAAACAAAAATATTAATCTCAACACATTAATCTAAAATTTTGACAACATTTATATTATTACTAATAGCAATTAAGCCTGAAACATAAAACAAGATTATGAATCTTAAAAATTTGTTAAATAAAAATTAGAATTACAACACACACAAGGTTAAATACAAATCGGATTAGAATTTGAATCATAACACATACACAAAGTTAGAAACACGAACCAAAACAAACACTCTTCCACTCTCACTCTTACTTTCTTCTATTTTTACTCTTCTATTCTTTTCTATCCTATTCTTTACTTTCTCAATGTTAACAATTTCACTTAATAACTCTATCTATGAATAGCTTATATTATATTATTTAGAGTTTATTTAGATGAGGCAATCAAGATCATAACGGTTTCAAAAACTAAATTTAACATGTGAAACTTATTAGTTTGACTAATCTATATAATTTGTTTGTTTTCACTTTTCCTTCATGATCAATGGGACCCTCTTTAGATATGCGCAAGCAGTCGATCAACATCTACCTCACGGTGTTGGCACTCTACGACAATGGAGTGCTCATCTTCAGCATTCTCATGCTCAACATACCCGCCATTGCAGACTATCACTCAAGTGGCGAGGCTCAACCAGTGACACTGATGCACCCGCCAATCACTTCTTCTACAAGTAGCGTGCGATATGCCACTCCCATGTTCCAATCGATGGTGATGAGTCTCAACGAGAGCGTGATCACCACCGCATTTCCATTGCCTTACTACCAAGATGATGTCGTGATTTCTAAGAAACGCCGTGAAGAGCTTTCTTGTAACTCAAGTCATTTGCTTAGTGATTTACAGGTTTGTTTATTCAGATTTAGTTGTTTACAATAGGGTTGACGCTAAAGCTTTTGTAAAAAATGGCAGCAAAACCGTTAAGGTAAAACTCAAGTTATCATAATTCAAAAAATATGCAAAAAAATGAATTAAATTGAGTAAGAATAGGAAATGTTTAAATCAGATTAGTTAAGTACAGTGAAAGTATTTTAACTGTTACAGTGCAAATTGGCTGAGTGGCAGAACATGAAATTGTCTAAGTATAGAATAGGGCATATAAAATCATCGAATTTTGTACTTACCATTAATATAACAGGAGAGAGAGGGTAATTTTAACTGTTGTATACTATAGTTAATCTATAGTTATAGCTAATCCTTGTTGGAAATAGTAGTGAGGGACAATTCAACAGTATCGATTGTTCAACATTGATGCTGATGTGACTTAACATGATAGTCAAGCCAAATGCTAAAATATATCCAGTGCAGTGAAGTATACTGATAGGGTATGCAAGGTAAAAAGTAGGAAAGAATGAGAGAGGGAGAGAGAAAAAGTGAATTTGAGTAATGTTGAGTTTGATAGTCCTTCTTGGTTTGTTTGTAATTATTGATTGCATAGAATTTTTGTTTTATTTTATCTCTAAGTATCTATCGAAAATATGTTTATCTACTAATTGTCAATTATCAATCGAGTATAAGACTTATTTAGTTTTATCTAAATTAATAAATATTACTTATATAATTTATTATTATTATATACAAGAGAAAAGCTATAAACATTCAAAAATTAATTGCAACTTTGCCCATAGGTACATTGTTTTGCAAACCAATCCTCACCAAGCTACATTCCACTGGGATCGGACCAAATCGATCGAGTGCGACTCGATCTGATCAAGGTTCTACTCCAGCAAGCCTTGCTTCGGTTACACCGTCGGAAAATCAAGTCTCCGCCCGTGGTGATGCCCACCGAGTCGGCTACCATGATTATAAACTTGTTGCACAGCGCCCCCTGTCGGGAGACATTGATCAAGTCAATACAGACAATCGACACCGAAGCGGTGCACTGTCGGCCTCATCTCAGTCAGATGGCTCACTTGCTGAACACGACTTATCACGCGGTTTGGTTGTACCTCGACAAACGTTCGGATGAGAATGGTAAACAAGTTATATTAGTCATTCCGATAAGTTTTCCGGTTTTTTTCTATGTCAAACCTTGAACACGAAATGGCGATGCCTGCTACTCACATTGTTTACCTTTCCTATGCTCATGCGCGACTTTGTGTTTGAGTCAGTCGAACATG
>WURS02026707.1:0-11748 GCA_011762765.2 Rhinocypha anisoptera | reverse complement strand
TCAATTAACGTTTCAATTAACGTTTCAATTAACGTTTCAGACAAACTTTGTGATTACACTTACCCTCTGGGTAATAAGTAGCAATAAATATTGTGAATTATTTTGTAATCATTAGAAGAAACAAAGCACTGTGAAATCTACAAACAATCTTACTTTTTTAACTAGGGCTCTCAGCTTAACTCAAACAAAAATCGAATTGGAAGAAAAACAGCACTTTAGAACCGATTATGAAGTTGCTTTCATGGATAAATGCAGTTTTTTAGGTTTTTTGGTTAAGCTGAGAGCTCTAGCTTAACAAATCGGGTTCTCTTGATTGACTCACTTAAATGTTCCTAAATTGTTGAAGATTACACAGATCTAAACATTTTAATTTATTTTAAATAGTTTTGGTACATTTTGTGTAATAGTTTAAATAGTTTTTATCCTTAGATAAAAAATAATGGTAGTGTAGTTATGTCATGTTTGGTTGGTTGATTGAAGACAAACTTAAAATATGGCTCTAAACTTAACCAGCATTTTTGTTCAGAACTTTCTCTTACACTGGTTTGTGTTGCGACCACTTTCAAGACCAGTAACACAAATCAGTTTATGAGAAAGTTCCAAAACAAAAATGCTGGTTGAGTTTAGAGCCATACTTAAAAGTATAAACTTTATAATTTCAAAAAAGTGTGACACCAGCCGGAATCGTTTGTCATCGTCGAGTTGAGACATGTGTGTGAGAAAGGCACTCTATCGGTGGACGCGTGTCAGTTGTCCGATCTCGATCTGTCGGGATCGTTTTCCGACTTGCAACACGTGCGCAAAGGTGACCACTGGCCAATTGTGATAACAGCACATTCAGCCTCCTCATTCGTGATTGTGACAAATGAACAAGCTCGCGCCGAGCCACTTAATTTCCGCCCAATTAGCTTAACAACAGACTCATTGTAAGACGTGCTCAACGTTTGTTTACACATACACACACACACACACACACACACACAGCCACCAACAGAGATCCCAGTTACTGTACTATTTCCCATAGTTCATCAAAGCATCGTTTGAACATCTTATTCACATATTCATTTCTCATCTCTTCTAATGATTCCAACAATGGGGCATCACTATGCAAATTAAGTGCTTAATACCCGGTTGCGCATTACTTAAGACTAATACACTGGCCAAAAAACCCCAATCATCGAAAAGACCGAGAACAGTTTTAGATTGCAACCATTCAAAATACTGTACGGAAACGTTTACATTCATTCATTATTTTTTTAAACAGTCTGTTAGGTTTCTCGGATGCTTTTTGAACCAGAGCATTTTTAATCAATATATCAAGGCCTTACAAAGTTAGTGAAAAATCATTAGAAATTTTTTAAAAGATTTATTGAAAGCTAAATAATTTAATTAATTATTAAAATTTAATTTAAATAAATTATCTAAGAACGCCAATATTTCTCTATATGATTTAGTTCAGGAAATTAAACTTTTCGATATATGTTTTTGCAAATGAAATAATAATAATATTAAATAAAGATAAATGCTACTTTTCAAAATGATTGACGTGTTTATCTCAAAAAGTTCAATTGGTATATCTTGTGAATATATGACTATCAAGCATATTTAAGTGTCAATTGAATAGAAAATGTGATAGAGCTCTAGTCTCAAAATTTAATGACACAAATTTGCGTCACGCCAAAAAAATTCCCATTGTTTTTTAACCACATGAAAAAAATACGTTACCATGACTTTGTCAATTTCTCTATTGCAATTTGAGTACCTAATTGTAATCAAGTTTATCGATTTAGCTTGTCTAACATTTTAGCATTCAATTGAGATTTTTCTTTCAAGATTGGACTACTGAAATTATCATTTTTTTGTTAAACTTAAAACAATAACAAATGCATAAAAATCTTATTTCTAAGAAGAAAAGGTAATATTTGAACTTTTTAAATTATCCGGCAAAGAACGATGCACTTTTGTTTATTTAATACAAAGCTGGAATGGAATGCTTGCGGTGAGCATAAAGCTCGCTCATTGTGTATGTTTAACTTTGATGAATGTAGCACTTGGCACTGAGGTGCGAGTTCTGGTTTAAACCAGCATTACTCTACTCTTTCTCTCTCTCTCTCTCTCTCTCTATGACATTGTGCACACTCGGAAATGTGCAATTAGATTCAATTAGCCTCTCCCACCGAAGCCAATGGGTTTAACAATGGCGGGCAGATGAAGTGAAGTGAAAAATTAAATGTGTTTTAGTTAGTTAACTTAAGATGAGTTTAGTCTAGTTTATCCTCTTCTCCTAATGCTACCTGGAGTGCCGCCTGGAGTTTAATTGCTCAAAAATCAACTGGCATCTGCTTTAGTTGAATGAATGGTTCGGCTTGGCTTCGGCGTGGATATTTGAACGATTGGAATGGAGGGGGAGAGAGAAATAGAGAGAAATAAAGAGAGAGAGAGAGAAATAGAGAAAGAGAAATAGAGAGAGAGAAATAGAGAGAGAATGAAAAGAGAGAGAGAGAGAGAGAGAGAGAGAGAGAGAGAGAGAGAGAGAAAGGGTGAGGAGAGAGAGAATGAGAAGAGAGAGAAAAGATGAGTAAAGAGAGGGAAAAGGTGGAGTGAGAGAAAATTGAGCGAGTTAACATAATCGGTATGTGAGATAGATGTGCTAATACATGAATCGATCGGGATTGGCAGTGATGGGCACCGCTATGATGGCACCGGCACCATCATTGAGATGATTGCCAAGTGGCCAAGAGCGCGTGTCGGTCGAGTTAGCACCACTGCCACTGTCGAGTTCCGGCTCTAGTCACTCTAGCCTTTCTCTCTCTCTCTCTCTCTCTCTCTCTCTGGCTCTCAATGCCACCGGGAGTGGAGAACAAGGTAGCCCTATTACGGCAAGTGTCCACTTGAGAAGACCAACCAATTGTCGTGCATCCATCCTTCTTGGCGCGTTATCCACGCCGGTGGCAGTGGTTCATTTCCAGTGCAAATCGCGTCTAATGAGGCTCGTCGCGTGGAGAAAACCACTAATCCATCTCGGTGGATGACGGGATGCCGATGGAATCTGTCCCGTGCACGGAAGGATGACAGCCACCGAGGGCATAATCGAGCGAAAAAAAGAGTACAATGGCGCGCGCCATCGAGACACGGTGACGACGTCGAAAGTGAAAATGGGTGAAAAACATCGTTGGCCACCGGGCAGCACCGATTGTGGCCTCTTCCGCGTCGATCGCTGCTCTCCACTCTGCTCTCTGTGTTGCTATTTGCGATTACATAACCTGGTGACACACAGGCAACACCCGCACTATAGCCGATAGTCACTGTGCCAGCCGGGTGATAGACTATTTTCGACACTTCATTCTGAAACTCTTCACCGTGGTCGATCGGTGTCCTGGAGATGAAAGATTGTCGCAGCCGGCCGGTGTGTGAGTGTGTTGTTGAGATGCACTCTGACCAGTGCTTTTCTTCTCAGTCAGTCAACTCTTTAGAGCCGTTATCCGCATCTGGCTAGAGTGGTTTCATCGTGAACATTGCCATAGAGATCAGCAAGCAACCTGTTTGCAGTGGCAACCTTGCCAGTGAGGAAGCGACTCATGAGTGAACCGGCACGGTCTGCAAGCGTGCGCAGCCATTGTGGCTCAGTGGAGACTCGAGTAGAGAGCTAGCGCGGTGTGCCTCGATTGACTTGTCAAGTGGAATCACTTTCCACTGAGCGCGCGTCGCGACTCAACCTTAGCAGCCGAACGGCTCTTCTTGTCCAGTGTAGTGCAGTGTGGCCTGACCCCCCCGCGGAATGCGCGCCAGGTGGGGTCCACCACCTCAACTGCTACCCTACCCAGCACAACAGGTTCTCCTAGAGCGTGGTGCCGTGTGTATTGGCGCACTTTGCCCACCAAACACTTCTCAAGGTGGCTTCACCCTCGGTGCCAGTGGTGTGTTTCGCTCGATGTGATCAACCTCGTGCATCTGTTCAATTTGCAATCGGCGCTGTGAGCGATTGTGATTCATCATGGAGCCAGCCGAGACAGTGGACCGAGTCAATGTGGTGGTGAAGAGTGCCAACGAGACCGAGGTAGCTGGCGTGCCGGGCACTGCTATCACCATGTGGCTCGATCGTCAAAGTCGTCTGTGTCATCTGCTGAGTCAAGCATTGGGTGAAGTGACGCGAGATTTGGACCCAGTGGCCGTTCTTCTCATTCTCATCGCCTTGCTCATCGCAATCTTTGGCGTAGTAGCCATCATGTGCCAGTGTCAGCTGTGGCGAAAAGCAAAACGCAAACAGTAAGTCACATCATATAAGTTAAGGAGAATGAGAGAGAGAGAGAGAGAAAGAGAAACTACTACTGACCTGGTGGACTGGAGGACGTGAGCAATTCTAGCCATTACGACATTGTTATGATGATAGTGATGATCGCTCTGGGCGAGACATTTGAAAATTCCACCACAGTGCTGGCATTCAAGGCGAAGTATACTGCTGTACAACATATGTTGTGGTGGCACAATTGTAGCACTAGCGAGTTAGGGACAATCGAGCAAATAATGGAAAGAGGATATGTCCACACTGTGTGGTCGTAATGACTAGCCGATCAACTTAGCTATAGCTGGCCCCGATGTGATGAGCCACCTCGCAGAAGGTCACTAGGCGCGCGATCATCACTTTCCATGTGGTCATGTTTATGTTTACATAACTAGCTCGCAAACTACACAACATATAGTACACAACTATAGTAGTGTTCAATCCACCATCTGTCATTCGGCGTGCTTGTGAGCGATTCAATTTAATCTTTAATCGCTCGATGATGCGAGCATGCCCAATCTAATTTGTGCTCAAACCAACAAGTAGTTGAAAACAGTTTAGCGTGTTTTACGTGACGCAATAAAATATACTAAAAATATACAAACTGTTCTTGATGGATTTCAATTTGGTGGTTCTACTTTTATTAGTTTATTATTTCCGGTAAAGTACAGTATTTGTGTGTGTAAGTCTAATTATGACTATATGATTTAGGGTGGAATGCTATAGCTAGAAAGCATGAACAGTCTGAGTTGAATAGGATTGTTTGCTTTTTTAGATACTCTTAGACTTAGTGTATTGCCACTATTTGATTGTTTTGAAGTAACTAGAACCCAATTGAATTGCGCGTGGGGTTAATAATAGATTGAATTTATGAATACATTCAAATAGCATCATTTAAATCGAGATCGTCTCCATGGAGGTTCATGAGCTTTTGAGTGAGAAGTGTGTAGCGAAGGTAGACAATAACAATCTGTCAGGAGGAGCACAAAATATATTATTAATGTTCTGGGTGACATTATTAAAATTGCTTGGTTATTTTTTTTCCGTTTTTAAAAACGAACATTTCTACCAGTAAAACAAATTCGCTTGACTGACATTTGTGACAGCAATCTATAGATAAATGGGCAATCGATTTGGGTGTGATTTGTGATGGCACCGTGCGTCTGGAATTGCCGATGAACGGCATTGCGTGTTTCTCAATCAAGTGGCCTTGCGGGCAGTGCACTTATCCGTGGGTGAACTATAGTCAAAGGTCACTAGCCACTGGCCATCACGTTTTGCTGACTAGAAGTGTCAAGTGAAATGGTATGAAGTGGCTTACCTTAGCGAAAAGTGCTTTGGTCACCATGACGATGCGCCCGATGGTGATGCCTGTAGTTCGTTGACGGGTTGAGAGACGCCAGTAGTGAAGTGCCACACGTTGCCGATGGTACAGTGGACACTCCAGGTTCACCAACTCGAGGTACAGTGGCGACATTCGTGTCTCCAGTGAGTTCAGTTCACTGTTGAAGCGGGCCGTGTAAAAGGTCATGCAGAAGATGAGCAAGTAGTCCACGAGCAGAATGTAAAATAGGGATAGGTAAACGATTGGTCTTTGGCGACCCATGTTAAATAGTGAGAAGAGTAACATTTGACTGTCAAAGATGGTGCCAGCTAGTGCCATCAAGAAGAGTGGTGCTAGGTAGTGATCAACGTGAGCAAAGAGAGTAGTCACCTTATCGTGTAGAACAAGCCGTCGACATAGCTCGTTGAGAAAACCGCCTCGAGTAACATGAAAATGACGTGGTAACAAAAGTTTGTTCAATTGCAAGCGACACATCACTCGAGCTATCATCTTTTTGATGGTTCTCACTGACCAATGACCGAGGGTAAAGAGAAGAAATGCCACAATAGTAGGAAAATAGATGAAATTGAAAGAGAAGTTGATTACTACAAAATGCAATTGAATCGCTACCATTCTGGGCACAACTAAACCGACATCATGCAAATGTGGCCATATTAGAACGCATTGCAATGCCACATTGAGCATCACTGAAAACATGAAAAATATATAGATGAAACTTTAATCAATTTTTATTGAAGTGTATAACATACCGTGAACCACTTGGATTACAATGTAAAACTTATCTACTTTAAGCACAAAACTTGCTAGATCAAAGTTAGTCAACTGAAGCATATTATTGAATAGTTGCATAGTGTCTTTCTCATGATAGTTGTTGCTGCATTTGGAGTTGATACCACCGCTGCACTGAAGAACGGTCTTCAGAGTAGCATCAGGTCGGTTCCAGAGAGTGTAGCGTGTGGTGTAAAGTATAACCCCAGTGGTGAGGAAGATAAAGAGTTGGATTGAGCGTTCCACGAGTTGAGAGTTAGAAGATAGAGAGTGCCACTCGATCACTGACAAATCACACAATTGCATTCGGGTTCGGTGGGAAAGATAAAGGTTGCCTCCAAAGTATAGGAAGGCATAAAATAAAAACATAACTGATACTAACCCCCAGCAAAACTGAACCCGCCAAGCCACTGCATCACTTGGATGATGTATCATCAACGAAATATAATATCGATAAATCGTAACATGTCGAGTATGATCAAATGTATTAAGGTAAAATTGTGACAAATACTCATAGATGGTGATTGCTCGGTTCATTTTGTGTTGAATGGTTCTACTCGGAAACCAGTGTTCTCTTGCATTCTCTCAATCGATTTTAGCTTGCTTTTCGTCACCAAACTTATTATTTATTAAAAGAAATGTCCTAACTGTAAATTTTAAAGAAAATATGCGCACAAAATGGCATGTAATTAAAATATTATACATATATATGAAACTTTCATTTTGTTTTCACTGATTGACAGCAATTGAACTAAGAATTTGCTCACTTTTGACCCAAGATATTTAACAGGTCAAGAAATGCTCATCAATTGTTGAAGCGTAGATTCATTAGTCTGGCTGTAAGGAGAGTGTATCGGAGATAAGAGATCATCATCTGTAATGCAAACTAGTGAGCCGTATAATTGGATTTTTAATTCACTAACCTTGACAAAGAAATCCTTAGTAAGAGTCTTCAACGAGCCTATGGTAATGCCAAATGGGTTTTTGCTTACCATTCGCTCGTATGTGTTAGCTAGATCCATTCGATGTCTGTAATTGCAGGGCATCAAAGTCTGGTAGCTGTGTTCGAGTAGACTACGGGTTGAGTTGATAGATTGGTTAAAACTTGCCGTGACGAAGGTAAGGCATACCACCAAAGAGCAGTCAATGGTGAGGATGTAGGATAGATAAAGATAAATAAAATATGACTGTTTGCGGTAATCCATGTTTATCAAGAAGTAGATTACCAACTGACTGTCAAAGATGGTCACCAGTAGTGCTAGAAGAAACATATTTCGAAAATATCTATCCATGAAGAGCACGAATATAATAAGCTGGTTATAATAATTTAGATTTTTTTGAACATTATTCAATAGTTGGAGTTCTTTTGAGATTTTCTTTGCATGTCGCATTAATTTGCTCAAGTCGATTATTGTTTTATGAATTTGTCTTTTGATTAATCTCACCATTTTGAGTCCAATAGTAAGAAAATTGTAGGCAATCAACAGTGGAAAGTAGATGTGACTCAGACCAAAGTGAATGGCAAGGAAATGCAACTGAACCGTGATGATTCGAACCACTATGTGCCACAGACAGTCACGGTCGCACTTGTCGAGCACCACAAACATGTATTGCATTGTCATATTGATTACAACTAATAACAATATATAAAGATGCCAGCTTGTTTATGTTAGACAGTATGAAACTTACCATGACCAAAAGTAATACCAAGATAGAATTTGTCAACAAAAGGCGCAAATTTCTTAAAATCATATTTTATGGATTTCTGGACGTAAAGGACAAACTGATAAGCAATCAGTTCTTTTTTATTCAGTCTCGATTGATCTAGAATTCCTGAGGAATACATAAGAAAAATTCTGAGATATAAGTTGGGTTGTGTGGTGAAAATCTGATAAACAACCAGAAGCACTATTCCCAAGGTTAAAACGATAAAGAGTTGAATGGAACGTTCCATTAGTGATCTATTGAGACCAAAGTTGTTTCGAGAGTTGATGGCAGAGAGATCACTGAGCAAAACACGATAATGATATGGCACTTGATCTTGTTGGTTCGCAAAAAGAAAACCATAGTAGAACACGAGTGAAAGAGATATTCCAAAGTTAAGAATGCTTGTCCACGGTAATCCGCGAGCAGGTTCACAAATTAAGCTGTATGTATAATATCGATAAATGGATTTGTGTTGACTATGATTGTAGGAATCAAGGTAGAGTCGTGAAATTACTTGGTACCCTTGGTAGAGTACCTCACTCGTTTTCATGTTCTAACACACTACTAATAAAATCTTTAAACTTTTCAAAATAACCTTTTTAATATTTTTGGAGCTACTATTGCTAAACTCTAATCATTATTATGGTACATTATTTATAGACGAGGATATTTTTCAACTGTTTAAAACTTTTATTTAATTCAGAACAAATGACATATTTTTCCAATACCATAAAGCCTTTCCCTAAAGAGCATTTTAATTTTAAAAATTAAAAATTTTTTTTATTTAATTACCTAAATTTTTTTATTTAAAGAAAATTTTAATAAACGCGAAGGAAGTGAATAATATAATTAATTATAGTGGCCAATGAAAAGGTTGTTTGCCCAAACACACAACCTTACGTTGATGACGTAACTCACTTGTATTGACTCATTAGTTTGTGAGTCAAAAGCGAGTAGCGAAGGTAGCTAATGAAAAGCTATAGAAAAAAACATAGAAAAGTAAATACACACATTGTAAACCAGTTTTTTAGCTTGCCTTGGCAAAGAGAGCCTTGGTCACCATAACAATACCGCCGATAGAGTAACCAAACGGTTTTCGAGTGACCACTCTCTGGTAGTACAGTGCCACCTCAAACCGCACCCGAAACGGACTGTTCCACTCTCGAAGCTTGAGATCGATTTGCTCAAGAGCTTGGTGGAACGAGTTGAGCCTCTGGTTAAAACATGCTGTGTAGTAAGTGAGATAGAAAACCAGAATAAAGTCAATCAGAAGAATGTAGACCAGAAAGAGAAAGATGATGATCGATTGCTGTTGGTGGTAGTTGGTGTTGAACAGAGTGTAGAGAATCATCTGTGAGTCGTATATTGGTGCTATCATGGCGAGAAGAAACAGAAAGCTGAAGTAACGATCAAGACGTTGGAAAAACACCAAAATTTGACCGTAAAGTGTGAGACATGTTTCTAGTCGGCGATGGAACTTGAGTTTGGCCGAGGTTGAGCGAATTGTTTCCGTGGGAGAGTATTTGAGCAATAATTGCATGTGTGTCTTGATGGCCAAAGCCGAAGTCTTGCCAAACTGCAGTAAGCGAAAACCATAAATAGCCGGCAGATATACAAAACTTAAAGAAAAATTGATCACCAAGAACTGAATTTGAAGCGAAATAATACGAATTATCCACAGTAGACTACCGGTCATTAGATGACGCTTCTTGAACACTAGCACGTAGTGCAAAATGACGTTTAGAGCCACTTCAAAAAATTATTATTACTGGGCAAAGCAATTGCTCAGGCATAACTTACCGTGAATGAAGAGAATTAGAAAGTAAAACTTGTCTGCTAATTGAACAAAGTGACTCCTCTTAAACTTGGTCATTTGGCTTAAAGTGCGCAACAGATTGAGAGTGCTCGCTTCTAGCTGCAAATATTGGGTTGCGTTTGAACTTTGGGTGCAAAAGAACACAGTGGTACGCAGGGTGGGATTCGAAAAATTGGTAAGAATATACATGTTGGCAGTGATCATGATGGCCAGTGTGAATGATATGAAGAGCTGGATAGAGCGTTCCACGAGACGAGATTCACCTTCATTGGGTTTAAGCACCGAGATGTCTCCCAACACAAAACGTACCCAGTGGTTCTGCACATTGCCTAGATAGGAGACAAAGTAGTAAAAGATGACGACGAGCGAGAAGCCTAAACATAGCTTGACACGTAAAGCGAGTGATTCTTTTCCTGGATTTCGCAACAAGAAGTGGGTATAGTAGAGGAAAATAGAACTGTGGCGCGTGGGTTCGTAGGTCGACAGATAGAACTTGGCAACAAAGCGATAGATTCTCTCCCAACGAGTCATGCTCAACACTTTTGTAATCAACTGAATCGTGGCTAGTTCCAAGTTATTATACTGTGATTTTCTCTTGCTGTTTCTTCCATTAATCAACTCTTATAACTTAAGCTGATGACAAATTTATTTTTTGTACTCTGTAGTGTAGAATGTATTTTAAAGAAAAAACTATAGAAATGTCCTAAGTAGTCATTAAAATCCAGAATCATTTGTGAAACAAAAAACGAGATTTTTAATGCTGAGAATGTCAATTACAAGACAAGACATACAGAAAATTTTTGTCCATTAACCACTCTAGTAGATGGCGTTAGAGGTTCTTAATGGCCCAAAAATGTTTTTTGGGGGGTTAATTATAATTTTCCCATTGTTTTCTTCTATAGACTTTGGTGTTGCCTAGCGTCAAACAAGCGATTGTCTAGTATTCCACAGTACTGTAGAAAAATTATGATGAACTTAAGAAAAATACCTCTGTAATAGGGGAAAACTTGATTAGACACAACTAATTTTTCATGTATAACTCAAGTATTAAGTTTATATGGTCATGGAAAAATTTAAAAAAGTTAAAACATTTGAGTTCGAAAACATTTAAATAAAACTAGTTTTTAAAAACTAAAAAAACATGCAGAAAACAGTGTTTGGGTGAAATCGTAAATAAGAATTTGATAAAATCTGAAAAAAATATTTGGATGAATTGGTTAGAATAGTTACCTATTTTTTTGGTTTGCTTATATAAATTAATTAGATTTTACACAAATTAAAATTCATTATAAATGTAGGAAATACACTGTTAAAAATACTGTCTGGTTCTAACGTGACATTTAGCACGTTTCTAGTTATAACCTTACAATTTCAAAAATACCAGCCTTGACAATTTGAGAAAAGTTGACAGTTTAAGAAAAGTTGGCTTATAACCCTACAATTTTACCAAATTCAGCTTATAAGCGTTGATTTTCCAAAATGTCTGCTTATAAACTTACATTTTTAAATTTAAAGTCTATGACAAAGACTTGTCGAGTTATAACCAGAAATGTGCTTAATGTTGGGTTATAACCAGAGTTGCAAATATAACAAACTAGCCTTGGCCCGCCCAAGATGTATTAAAAGCTTTAGTTTA
Source organism: Rhinocypha anisoptera (assembly GCA_011762765.2). Lineage (NCBI taxonomy): Eukaryota > Metazoa > Arthropoda > Insecta > Odonata > Chlorocyphidae > Rhinocypha > Rhinocypha anisoptera. Next base: position 194 of record WURS02026707.1, on the reverse strand, counting down.
ACAACATTAAATGATAGAAAAATGTAGCATAGGGTAGCCAATCACCCTGATGGTTGGCTAGCACAGGGTTACCTATCTGCCAAATGTAAGGTAGCACAGGGTAGCCAATCACCCTGGTGGTTGGCTAGCACAGGGTTACCTATCTGCCAAATGTAAGGTAGCACAGGGTAGCCAATCACCCTGGTGGTTGGCTA
>WURS02026676.1:0-11751 GCA_011762765.2 Rhinocypha anisoptera | reverse complement strand
CCCCACGCCTAAGGCGGGGACCGGGGTGTGTGTTGGCTAGGGATGGGGGTTGGGGGGGGGGGGGGGGGGGGGGGGGGGGGGATTGTAACATTCTACCGATGTCATCGTTTGGTAAAGATGATTTGGATCCATCTGTGGTGAAGGATACGTAATAGATATCATTTATCACCGTTTGATACTCGAGATTCCATCGAGTACTTACTGATTGTTTAAAACCACCGTGGATATCGCCGGGAAATAATGCACTGCCGCTTTTCATTGAAATTACGTGTGCACGGTGTTTTGAAGGCTTGTTCTTTCTTGGTCATTTTCACTTAAATGAATTTGACTCTGAAAAGTGTTCCATTATCATACTATCCTTTGTCAAGGTACTCAAAATACTTTCTCCCTGTTGATGGTCACCGGTTGACCGAAGTGATCATACAGAAGTCTCTAGATCATCCCTTACGTTACTATAGAAGTGTTAGCATTGTCCCGACCAGTTTGTCTCTTAAAAAGTAGTATGCAATTCACCCCTTACATTGGCTTCAGGTTTCTTCCTCTAATAGATCACCAATCAGCTCTCAAGTTGATTCGCGATAATTATTTTGTTTCTAGTACTAACTACTTGCTAATTCTAGAGGGTGACTCGAAAAAGTTTTAATTTACGAAAATGAATAATTACCCAGCGTAGACAAAGAATCCTCCCCCCCTAATAATTACATTTGTGTGTCTCCCTGATTCTTCTGACTAATTTCCATGTTCAGCGGTGCATATTACTTGAGTCGAAAGTTGCGAGTATGTGCTACGTAGGTAACTGATCTTGTGTGGAGAGGGGGTTGTTTTGCGGGAAGGTGTCGTTGAATTTCTCTACAGGTTTCCCGACGGCCGACCTTGAATTTTTCCATGCTCCCGCATTTAAATGCCTACATTCCATCCTGTGGAATGAACTTGAAGAGAATCGGGATATACGAAACTTTCGGGACGAGAGAACTTTCAATCTAATTTAGGGGGTGTTCGGTCTCTCTACTTCCGAGTAGTGATACGTAGATGAGTCTCCCTTCAGTCCGTGGAAGTCATTCGAGTGAAGGAGGCTCCTAGGGTGCTCCGCGGTTGAAAATGAAGTCCAGTATCTCGAAGTGAGTACGCATTTGTCCATTTTCCGGAATAATCTATATTTCATTCCTTAAGTGAAGGTTCAGAGATAGAACTGTCCTAAGGTGGACGATTTATATCGGTTAAATTTTTATATTTGACTCACTGGTTCTCTCTGTTGGGAAATTATGTACTCATTGATTATAGAGAAGTGAAGCACAAGAATTTTAAATGTTACAACGTCATCATCAGGGCTTGATAAAACCTAGGTCGAAATAAACCTTATTTTGTGGAAATTGCACATTTTTACTTTCATTAATATACTTTTCAATCCGACCGAGCGTCATCTGATGACTTGTACCTGAGGTCTACTCGATGGAGTTGAAATGCACGTCGCATACTGAATTAATTATGTTGAAAGTTGCTTCAATTTTTACCTATTATTTGACCAATAGATTAATAATAAAGTATAAGCAGGCAGGAGGAATAGTTAAATGACTCTCCACGTGCGACGTAACTATGTCGAATGCTGGAGTACGTAAAAATTCTCAATTAGCCCACATAGGCACGGAGAGCAACCTTTCGATCATAGGTAATGGAATAAAACTTTGCGATCCTCAAGAGATATATTTATTATTTAGCTGGTTTCCCTACACTATAGCATTTTCAGTACGTATCACTTAAATATATATCTTGTGGATCGCAAATTTTTATCTAGTTTTCCCATAATCATAATGTGATTTCACAGTCTCTGCACCAAGTATCTCTCAACGCAATTCTTTATTTAAATGACATAAATAAATATTTCTAGATGTACTTCCTCAAGTATTATGTATCCTAATATTGTATATGATATTTTAATTTAATTTCAGAACACCACTGATTTAATTGACAAGGAAACAAGACTAGGAAAGGACAGGAAGGATATCGATAATGGTGTTATTATCTTTACAGCCATCCTGTGCACTGCGAGTGAATCTGTTGTTGAAAGCTGTGAGGAAGCTCAGTGGGAGGGCGAGCGGTTTGGTTCATAGGGAGCGGGATATGTCCACCTCTTGCTGAATGGTAAGTCTGAGTAAACAGTAGTAATAACAGAGTTCGTCTTTTTAACCATACTAAAGTTATCAGTCCGTCGTTGGTAGATTCTTGAATACGTAATTCTAGACATTTTCCAGTAGAAAACTTTGTGAATTTTGCATTTCTAAGTCAAAACTAGTGTCACGTGGAACTTTTAAGTGGAATTGCATAATTGTACCACAAGGGCGTGCCATTCTTGAATGTAAGTAATTTTCGCGACTATACCTTTTTTTCCTTTTTTACTCACGAAATATAAACAGTATCATATTAGCAAAAATCTGGTATTAATTTCATAAATTTGTTTTTTTCTAAAATATTTGATATTTTTGTAAAAAATTTCTCGAAAGAATATCTCGATCATTTTTGATACACTTATTTAATGGTGCACTTTTTTTGTTTTTTCAAAAAAATGTTTCGAAACTAAGGCATCGTCTTTTATGATACAGCTCACTTTCTGGTCAGCACTTAATAGTATTATTTATTTCAATTAGACCAAGCAAAAGTTTTTTAAAACAGACATCTTTTACAGAAATGCCAATTAGCCATATAGAGTCCCCTCTCCATGGGCATTACGGGTGATTTCCGGGTGTTTTCCTTAAAAATTATCATTTATGATTCAGTTAAATTCCTTGCTCTCTACACATTCCTTCAGCAATTCCATTAGAAAATGCAAGTTATTTTTGGTTTTCGAAAAAGTATTATAATGAGGCAATTTACTTATTCTCTCCATTAATTCTTTGATTTCACCGGATTATTTCTCCCCGTTCTCCGTTCCTCCGTCATGAAATAACCCATAACTACAGCTACCAAATATTCATTAGTACTTACCAATCATTCTTTGGAAAAATAAGGAAATCTCAATAGACAGTGTAAAGATAGTCAATAGCCATATTTAAAGGAAATTTTTATTGGCTGTGGAGTTTCCGTATTTTCACTTAAAGGCCTTGAGATCACGCCTCTTCTTTCGAGAGTTCATGTTGATACCTCTACTTTGACGACAGTTCCATACTTTTCTTGGTGTTGTGGTATTTCATCACGCATGTATTGGAATAACGCTTACCGACCAAGTTATCCTGGGCGTAGCCGGATAAAAAAATGTCGCGGTTTCGAGTCCCGCCCAGGGAATGGTCGTTGTGTTAACCCAATGGTTTTTTTTCTTAGAATTGAAGAGGTGAGAAATGTGACCATATACGTCGACGCACCCTGAAAACAAAAACGCTGCAAAATACTAATAACGCGTGCGGCGGTGCGGATTTGGAGAGGGAAGGGAAGACGAAGACATGTAACGAAAGAAGGTTGATTAAGTCGTACTAAAGGGGGGGGGCGAAGGTACGCAGGAAGGGAAGTAAAAGGGAGTGTGTGCCGGGAATCCAACTAGGTGGGATGGATCGGTAGTTATGATCCCCAGTCACGTGACTGGAGGAGGAGAGAAGTAGGATGGGAACAGCCAAGCCTACTCAGCCGCACGTGACCTGGCGCTAACAAGCGTGAGAGGGCCTGTGTGCCTGTGCCCCTTGAGTCTCAGTCTGAGACGCGAGGGGCGCAGCATTGTGTGGGCGGGTTAAGCGAGGCCAGAGGTAAAAGGAGATTTGTTGGGGGAGTAAGCCAATGCGTGAAATGGGGACGGGAAAAAAACTTCAGCATTTCTCTGAGACGAATGGCTGAAGCTGATGATATCGTCTGCTCTGCAAGGGCCTTGACCGAAAAGCTATTTTTCAAAAGTGCGTGGTGACAGGCTCTCTCTCTCTCGTAAATTTTCCACGTGCGTAATTTTCTGCTGACTAATAAACACCTTACGCCGTGAAATATCACCGCATTAAACTATTTGATACCCATCCATATCAGGCGCTATTATTTATGTCGGGCAATTTGCATCGGTGTGTAAATTATATCGCGAAAAGAATATATAATGCATTTTCTTCACCTTTATTCCAACTCTGCTATCGTGAGTCACTCGAGGAATCTAATGTACGTAGCTGGTAAAGTCAACGTTTACAAATAAACCCTCCGGGGTTAGCCTGGGGGTAGCGCTCTCGCCGGCTTTTTTTAGGAGGTGGCGCGGAAAATGCATTCATGCACTCCCGGGAAGGTGTCCCATGGGAGTATGGGACTCGGACAAGCCCATACACACTAAAAACCGCACCACATGACCGTGACTATTAACGGGAGGCAGTGACCAGCTGCAGGCAAACGTCATTCGGCCGCTCATCCCACTCCGGCTCTCGCCCTCGTTGGTCTCCTCTTGGTCCACTTGTTGAAAAAATTCTCAGAAACGAGTCTCCACCCACTATATACCACCCTACTGGCCAGTACCATAAGATCTTTCTTTCCTATAATACCCGATTTCAGGGCGTCCCGCGCAGATCTTCGGCTCCACATACCTCGGCCACTGAAGGTGACGGCAAGGATCTCAATCGCTTCTTTTCCCCTCTTCCTCCGGATCTCGCTGAGGCGACCTATCGTCCTCGTGATTATAAATTTTCCAACTATTTGCTTTATACAGGTCAGCTTGCTCACCTACCACCTGAGCGTCAATCGCCAGTATCTTTTCTCCGTGGACAGCAACTAGGTCCGGCTTCCGTTTCCACTCTGCTGTATCAAATATCTCCTCTCTGGTCACGTAGAGGCCCCGGTTCTTCATGCCTCGCTCCATATAACTGTCCACCGCACCATGTCTCTTCACCCTTGTCCCATGTGTGCGGTGGCAGATCTGGAGAACGTGGTTTAGTGTCTCGGTCGAGGGTTCGAGTCCTGTCCAGGGGATAGTTGTTGTGTTTGTCCAGATGGATTTTTTCTATGACTTGATGAGGTGCGAAATTACCATAGCCGTCGATGCACCCTATGTACAAAAATACTACTACTTCTACTAAAGTTAATGTTTACCAATAGAAGTGGACAGCCTATCCTGGTTCAGAGTGCTGTTTCAAGTGTGGCCAGAACTAATATCAAGTAACGTTTCAAAGATTATGAGACACACGCTGTGCTACTGCGCTACCGAGGCACATAATCCTGTCCACAAAGGTGTTATTTTAAATATGGTTACGTCTACGAAATACCCTGCAAGCCGCCGCAAGGGCGTTTGGCAGGGGATAAGTGAGCCATCAATAGGCATGCATTCCCACATACACACATTAGATATAATACACATGCAGAGAAACCACTATCATACAAATATTTCAGCTTTAGTTTCAGGTTAGCTATCATGCCTCTCATACCGGGAGTAAGGGTATACAACGATAAATAATAATAATGCCTTTGCTTTCTTCTTGAGGTGAAGTAAAGACCACAATGTTCTCTCTTACAGTTAAACTTTATCGCGAAGTTGCAATTAAAAACACCCATTCCCGGATCGGGACTAGAACTTGCGGCCTTTGTGTTCGAACGCGCTGCCCACCAGTCAAACCTAGACGGTAAAGCATAGGACTAGGAGGATAGGAGGAAGTTACTCAGAAGAGAGGTCTTAGATGATCCTCGATAAAGGATTAACTCCTTAATATCTAGTATCTGCGTTTCCAAAATTTCTCCCTTTGTCGGAGTACTCCACTTACCGAGTCCAAAAGAAAAACCTTTGTTTTTTTCTTGATTCGGAAGTTTATGCCAAATCGATTGCAAAACGGAGACCACGTCACCCGGTTCCGTTTGGTGAAACACATCGTCGTAGCCTACGTACGTTAACCATGTACTAGGCCCTCTCTCTCTCTCTTGCCACTCTGCGAAGAGAATTGTCCACCGGACGATGGGGCGAAATGAAGGCGCCGCGATGCATTTTCGGCCCTGGATTATTTATGAGGAGCGCGTCCTCCATCTCCATCCACCCGGCGCGGGAGAGAGGATGCCGGGATACATCGGGGCGTGGAGAGTTTTCGAAGAGGATGAGATAGAGAGAGAGGGGATGGATGGACCTGATGAGAATCCCCGAGGAGATGGGATATTGTAGGCGAGAATCGGTGCAGGGGTGTGCGTCGGAGAGGGGAGAAAATGGGGTGGAGAGAGATCCTCCCTCGCTATGTTCATTGCCACCACCACATCCTACAACAACTAGTTTCACTCCTTTTGCCTTTCGGATGGTGATGGGGAGGAGGAAGTGGGGGGATAGGCGCTGGAGGGGCGCGGGGTGAGGGTGGGGGCGATATCGGAGGAAATAAATTGCCGGGAGACGTGCGTTCCGTGTCGATCGATGCACTCGCAGGATTGGATTGTTAATTCGGCACCTGCGATGTGGGCCTTGGGGGCACATTAGCAGGTTATACCGACGGTGACTGTGATATCGCTGCGCCCGCCCGCGGACGCTGGCAGGAGGGGGATTGGGGGGAGGCGGCGGGTGTCGATCGCCGACGTCGAGCTGCGGGAAAGATGCCCTCCATATATTATTGCGACGCAAGGGGAAACTTGTACGGCTGGGGGGGTGTACACTACATTGGCTCCCTTGATCGACTTGCGAATGGTTCCGGGGGTAAGAAACGAAACAGGCTCCTCAGAACGATGTCTTAATGGAAGGCTGCTGGTAATTCAATCCTTTTTCCTCTTTCGAGATCTTCACATGGCATTAGAAAACCTTCCGATGCACGCTTCACTGTGGAGAATGCATTGACATCAACACGCAGACAGACTTAGCCTGTTAGGTAGCTCGCTCGCCGGGTGACCAAAAGGTCACAGGTCCAGCCAAGAGGCACGGACGACGTAGTAGTGAAAGCTAGTTTACCTGAATTGTTGGTTTCCACAAGGATATGGTACCGTTTAACTTGAGCCTAAAGTGAGCGAAGGAAGCGAACCCATCTCAATATGGAGAAAATGCATCGGAGGCTAAAAAAAGTCGTACGACAGTTATCAAAGTATGCGAGTCCAGTAGTTCGAATTTTCTCTGAAATTTTTGCTCTTAGCCTTTTTTTATTAAATATCAGCTACGGTATTAAAAAAACTGATGACATTCTACGTGTAATATTTCAGCGAATCACAATCCCACGAGAAATGGGATCTTCGGTGAACAAAACTTTTGACTAGAAAGTTATGTTCATTTGACTTGTGGAGCGAAGGAATTAAAAAGTGCCCAATGGTACCTTACATTAAACTTTAATGCGTTTCGACAATTATCATATTGCTTCCAATCTTCTCAAATCCGCATGAAACGAAGGCCAATACACACTGTGGAGTTGAAGTGAATTAACTTGACAACTAAGGAGGGGAGCACCCCTCTCCCGAGGACTCTCAGATCTAGGATGAAAGAGTATAAAATTAAGGCCAGACGGTGCCTAATTGAAGGCGAAACCTTGTAAATAAACCTGTGGAATAGTATCAAGTTATAATCATTTCAAAATGGATATTTATAATCGCTAATCAAATTCGTCATAAATACATTATCACTACTCTCGTAGTCTGTTCCATTCTTTGTTCTTTACTTATCACGCGTATATTTATTATTTTCCGGCCTCAGTGGCGGCAGGGAAACGTGTAACCCGGAGGTTGCGGGTTCGATTCCCGGCTAGGTGTTTTCGTTCTCCACCCAAGGCATGGATACGTGCTTTGTCCTCGTTATTTACCTTGTTATATTGTGCCACCATAATTGGATTAGTGCTGTGCGTGAGTAACTGAATAATTAATTAATCAACAACTGGGGCCCAATACTTTGGTCTGAATAAAATATTAATCAAGGGATTTGAAGTCGCTAACTGGAATCCACGAGATCTCATCGAACATGAGTCTGATTAAGTTCTATGACCTGGAGCATTTTGGAAGTAAGAAGAAATGAGTAGATGACGAGGACAGTGACAGAGAAAAGGAAGCTGTTGAAGATGAGGGAAATGAGGAAGGCATTTTGGGTGGCATATAATGAGGAGGAATACGATTCAAATAAAAATAGTTGAAGTAAAAGTCGAGGGAAGAAGGGGGAGACGAAGGAGACGTTTTGGAATTTTGAGGATACATACATGAGGAAAGCTACCGACATCCAGATGAAGATAGATGCCTGGGGCAGAAAAGAAGTGAACAGAATCCATTTAATTACCTGTTAGCAGGCAGAGTCACCGAGGAAAATGATAGACACACTGGTAAATGCAACTAATATTACTAAGAAATAGATTATTCAAGATTATGATCTGCCTTGTGATTCAAAAGCTTAACCTTTATAAACACTACGTATCCTCTTTCCGTGTCGTGATATTGATTCTTGTTGCAAATTATTTCAACGATTATGGTGAAGAGCAGAGCAATAATATTATACCATCGTTTTAAATCTAATGCTCTATTCAAGGTCTATTATTCAATGTGTTTGTAAAACATAATTTCATGATATATATTTAGGTGCATAAATACAATGCAAAATGTAATTGATTTTTTTTTTGGGTATGACTCGAATTAACGTCTGTACTACCAATCAAGCGCAGAATTAATTCGAAAATTTCATTAAATGATTTAAACAATTAACTCGTAGTGTCTAATAGAAAATTTGATTAATTATGGATATTAAAATATCTTCAAGGAAGAAGATTAAAATTTAGCCATTCATGCGTGAAATTAACCATTCCTATTTATATACGAGTATATTACTTTTTTTGTAGTTTTAACCAAATGATTAAAGGGTTGCATTTTTTGGTTCAAGAGTAAAAAAGGACACTATGTACTTTGTTCAACTGTGAGGTCTATTACATTTTTCTAAGTCAAAGACATCGTAGAAGCAGACAAAGGAATAAGGAACGCCACTTAATGGTACTTACAAAATTGGGTCCACGAGTATAACTCAGAAAATAATCACACAATATTTCTTGCAAAAGAGAATTATGTTTTAATCTGGAATCCCTGAATGTCCCTATTCATCAAGTTATTTTAAAACCATGCATTACTAAGGCCAAATTTTAATATTCAAAGGGCATAAAATGTTTCATAAACTGCAGAACTAATAAGCCTACTTTATATCGTACATATGCAAGGGCATAAAAATGGATACATATGACCTTAACAGAATTTTTAAGAAGTCCATCATTCTTTTTCCGAAAATACATTGAGTAAAGATATATGGACTATTTTAAAAGGTAAAAAATAGTTAAAATTAAAACATTACCTTAAAAGAATATTATCAAGCCAAAAGTTCAAATACCCTTTCATACTAAGCCGATTTTTAATAAATCACGATGTAATTGTATTGGTGGTTAATCTATTACCAATTATAGTTTATCCATTTTAAAATTAATGGATCAACTATTGGTAAATGATATGACAGAAAACGAGTTGTATACGAGTTTACTGGAGGTCTAAAAGTATACTGCTATACTTTTGTACATTGAAAAAATATACGGATGAAATTATTGCGTCGCACGTGACAAAAGATTAATCACAGAGACGGCGTTCACGGGAGATTGCAGCATGAGGAGCGGATCCATTCCTTTGAGTACGCCGAAGGAAGTGGATTTGCAAAGTGAGAGGAAAAAAAAAAACATTTGGCGCTTCGGAGTCGCGTGATGCCCAGCCGAGACAAACTGTCCACTTAATTCTCGAACGGACGAAACGATTGCCGGAGTATTTTCCCGAGGGGACGTCGAGAAGGTTTAAGGGGGGGGATGCAGGAAGGTCGTCGCATTCATCATCGGGCTTCTAGCGGGTTAATAGACAGCCTTCTTCGCCTGACTTCGTCCGCCGGTGAGGTTTCTCCTCTATCTCCTCAAAGCCCACTTCTCATCCTCCACTCCACATGCACTCCCCTTTCCCTTCGGGGATCGACTGGGACCCAGCCGGTCCTCACGAATCTCTCTCTCTCTCTCTCTCCCCCACCCATACTTCCCCGATTCGCTCCAGCCCTCACACCCTATCGAATATTTTTCACTCCCCACCCGACCTCCACACCCCATCCGCCCACAAGAGGGGGACACACACTTCCTTAAATCCTTCTTCATCTCCTCCCTCCCTCACATCGAAACACCCGGAAGCCCCACCCCCCACCCTAATCCCCCCGACCGACTCCCCACTCACCCACCCAACCCACCGATCGCTCAATCGCCATCGACCGACCGTTCACGCGGATCGAGCGATCAGACAGGCGGGCCCGCCCGTCTGTCGAACAAACCAGCCACCGAGTGAGAGAGAGAGAGAGAGAGTGGAAAGATAGAGAGAGGGGAAAGGTGAGAGGGCGGCGAGTGTTATGGCGCGCGCGGAGATGGATTCCGGCCGGTCTCCCTCTCATCCCCCCCCCTCCCACGAGAAATCCACCACCTCACAAATGCGCGAACGCGCAAATGGAACCGAACGAACGGGAATCGAATCTTCGCGGTCCAATCTTGCGGCGCTCGGACCTCATTCATGCGAACGGGCGCCGTGACCGTCTTGACCCTCTCTATCTCGCGGAAATATCACGAATGGCATTTAGCCGCCAGTTACCCGGTCGATCGAACCGGCTGAACCGCTTGAAAACGACCCATGGATTGGGAGTTGGGATCGTGGATGAGGGAAAAATTGGTTTCCTGGGACATTTCCCGGCGGCCGCTAAAAGATTCAATCCACGTCGATGTCGAATTTTTTTGAGCTCGGACACGATCCTCGAGAGCCTCCTCCCTACCAGGTTTGGATTCGCGATCACCTGAGACACTAACGGAAGGAACGCCGCATTGAATGGACCACTTAAATGTTGGGTGGGGTAACACCCCGGGGCCCCTCACTCTCCTCTCCTACTTCTCTCCGTCTTGCGCCAACCGAGCGAGTGAAATTAATTTACGTGGTGAACGGAGGAACGAACGACCCATCAGACATCACGTGATTGGAGCAAACCACGCCGCGGCAAGCATCGTGTTTCCTTTCGACACGGCGGGCGAGCCGGCAATCAAGTCTGCGGCACGCCCTCGAGGAATCGGCCAGTCGATCAACGACGACCATGACCACCAAAGTCCGTTTACGGCCAGAGTCTGTAAACAACAAGCAGCACGAACGGTGAATTTCGAAATGCGAGATTGTGAGTCATGGAGATAAAAATGATTTACGCATCAAGGGAAGAATTAAGTGGAGAGAAAATTAACGTATGTCCATGGTTGACCAAACACTTGCCTCCTGCATGATATCGTGGATAATCGAGCCCGCCTCGGTGACGGTGAGGTAACGTCTTCGTCTGCCAACCTGGAGGTCGAGGGTTCGGATTCCAACTAGGTGGAATTTTTTTCAATCTAATCTCAGTTCATGGATTTGTGTTTCGTCATTTGTTTTTAAATGTTACGCTGTCCACGCTAATTAGCCACTAAGTGCTGTGTGTGGGCAATTGTAAAATTTAAAAAATAAATAAATAGTGAATAACACATTGCGCGTTGCAGACATAAAATACTGATGGCGTCTAACATCGTAAATCTTAGGATCATCGATGCGAGGATGTAATGTTCGGATGGAACGAGGAGGAGGAGTTTGCGAAATTTTAAGTATTACGGCGAATTGCGTAGTTTCAGGATCGATATGGTGGAATTCGAACATTATAATGATAAGGATGTGCGGAGGTACCTAGGAGTAACGTGCTGGACTACGGAACAGAGAGGCACGAGTTCGAGTCTCGGAGATGACAAAAATTTTCTCGGCTTGAATTTGGCCCAGAGTTCGAGACCAGCGCCCACGTACTACTTCGATACACGCAACCTC